>JAMAJV010000009.1:233283-334281 GCA_023628835.1 Sordariomycetes sp. S4602
CGCCGGCGCCCCCCCCCCCCCCCCCCCCCCCCCCCCCCCCCCCCCCGCCCGCCCCCCCCCCCCCCCCCCCCCCGCCAGGGAGGTGGTGCTGTGCCTGGGTCCCATTCCTCCCGGCCTGGCGGCGGATATACAAGTAACATTCGGCACTGGCCCGAGGTGGCCGGGAGCTTGTTCGGGAGGAGAGAGAGCTGCAGCTGAGCCCGGAACTCGAATCCTGCGCATACGCAGTGCGCGGCAATGATGTCCTCCGCCTGGAGAAAAGGGCACAGCCGAGCGCGGAAGGCACGCTCCCAATGTTTGTTATCGTCGGCCGCTCTCCCTCTCCGTAGCTGGAGGCCGGACCTGCGGCCGGAACGCCACCCGAACAAGGCTCTCTCGCCCACCAAGCCTCGCCTACCCCCTTATCCCAAACGCAGACGACGAAAGTAACAAAAGTCACAAAAAGGAGGGAAATACAGGGGGAAAGAAAAGACAGCACATACCCTCCCTCGCCTAAGCCGTCTCCCCTGTCCGGTAAGGCAGGAGCACATGCGTGCCAACCTGACGAGCGCCACAAACCTTCGTGAGGGGGACCAATGCACAACTGGGCGTGGTCTTGGGAGGGCCCGCCGTGACGACCGTGAGGCGCGTTCGTCTGTAAGGTACGGCGCCAGACGGGTCTGCACGTAACAACGCAAGGCCCACCACCCCTCCCCAACGCACGTAATCCCCCCGCTCCCGCTTCCAATCCCTGGAACGTCACCTCTCCTCATATCTCTCCACCCAGGCCTCCAAAAGAGGTCCCGGCCCAATCGAAACCCAAACGCACCTTTCTCGCCCCATGTCACTTTCCCCAAGCCTTCCAAAACCAAACGCGGTGATATGAAAATCACATCTTCTAAAAAAATCCGGGAAGGGGGAAAAGCTGGTCGAGGCGGGGGTGAAGAGGCGGCCCCTTATGCGGCCGCCTCCAAGTCGGCCCAACGCCGCCGGCGCGATGAGCTGTCATGCTACCCCAGACAAGCAAAAATGGCATCACATCCTCCCCTCGCCCGTCCACCGCGCGCCCCGATCAGCACCAGCGTGAGGAGAAAATCGGGCACCTACACTGCGTCCCGCGCCTCGCGGCACACACTGGCTCCCCGGACGCAAATGATGCCGCCCCCACGCCATCCGGAGCTACCTGACAACGCAGAGAAAACGCACGCACGTCTCTCTTTTTGCTTCTTTTCTTTACGACGTGCTCTTCACCATCCCTTGCATTTTGGAGAGGATGAGCATGTGGGCTTACGCCCACGGATTAGCGCGCATGCCGGGATATTTTTATGGGTTGGTGACGTCGCGGGTCGTGGATGAGCTGGCAGAAGGACCGTAATAACAGAGCGCGCCGGGGATGGGGTCTAGTCGCGAGCTGTGACAATGCCTCGTCATGCCCTCCAACGTGTAAGTCACATCCCTGCGCTTCCCAAGCCCCCCCTTCGTATCGCGGCCTTCCCCCCTCCCGCTCGCGAAGCCTTGCCGGTGATGCCCAATAGGACCATCACACCCAGCCAAGCATTCTGGATCGTAAACAAGGCCCGATTTCGAGGCCACCTCGCTATTACCCGTTCCGCCGGCCGCGGCCTTCTGGGCCTCTTTTCTGAGACAGGTGGGGTGGCGGCCTCCCAAGCGGGCCTCGCTGAGTGAGTCCTCCCGTGGTCGCACGCCGTACGGCCCCAAAGGAAGGAAGCCAGAAGAAAGGCACGGGAGGGACGAAATTGCCACACCTTGCGGAGGATGGGAGGACGAATTGGAGGAGCCGGGCCGTGCCGCTTGTGTCCCCCCGACCTAGAACACCGAACCCTCGCAGCCTTTCTTTAGTCTGGTTGACGCCGCGTAACCCATTTCCCTCACTAATAGAGTTTGAGACACGCTCCAGCACCTAGTCCAACGAACCCCCTCGTCGAGAGAGCCACCTTATCCCTGACCGCGAAGTCCACGGCTCCCTCCCGACGTAACACTTCCACAAGGAACGTTTCTTCCCCGGACTATATCAACCAATCACAAAAATAGCAATACTCTGACGGGCGGGCGCCACCCGCCATTGGACGCCCCTCGCAAATCATGTGGCAGGCTGTCGCTGCGCTCCCGTACACCAGTCATTGCCCGCGTATGGAGGGCCGGAGGCGTGTGGTCCTGCAGCCAATGGCCGGTACAGCTCCGTCTCCCAAAACTTTTCGTCCAATAGGAATTTTTCCCCTTTGGCCGTTTACCGTTGGGATGGAGGAGGCTCTGGTAGGGCGGTGTTTGGGGGCTTCAGAGTCGGCACAGCGTGTGGAAGGGGGACTAGAGTGACGGGGATGCGAGATAGGGTGTTGGTTGTGGAACTCAGTTGAGGACTAGAGGACAGCCGTAACCCTAGTGAAGTCAACAGCTCCCGCTAGCACGGTGAGGAGGTAGCTGGGAGTCCATGCACTCTGCTCGAGTGGCTGTCAGGGCGGCAGGCCCCGAGTGCCACTGTCCTCCGTGACGGCTCTCTTATTGCACGGCCAGCTGCAATGACTCCCGGGAACCAAGCAAATGCTCTAGCAGGTTAGAAATCCAGTTGAAAACTCTTTTGCGGGACCAGTCCGTCAGAGAAATCAACGCTGGGAGCTCTGTTGGTTGTTGGAAGCTTACAGGAGGTACGTACCTCCGAGGCTGCTGGGAGCACCCATGTTCCGCCATCAACTTCCACTGTCCTTTTCGCGCGTTGGGCCCATCGATCTCACTGTACGGGGATCACTCCGTGGCGCCGGCGGGCTCCACAGTTGGGACCAAATCTCCACCGCTACCCAACGTGAAGCCAGGGGACCCCGGTCCTCCGGCCATTTCGGTATGGGTCGCGTCGGCGCGGAGCGATCGGCGGCCGGAGCGAAGGTACCGCCAGCAGATTTCCGGTGCTGCAGAGTAAATCCACAGTCACCCAGCGCCGGCTGGCGCGGCATCAATTGCATGCTGACCTGAATAGAAAGACCGCCCTGGAAAACCGGCCTGCAGAATGACCTTGTTGGCCATGTCCGCCAAGACGCAGGCCTCTTGTTTGGGTTGCAGCCTCATCGAGGTACGTTGTGAGACGTGATTGGTCGGGTGTCAGGGAAGATGTGCCCCGGGTGTGCGCGGTCGAGAATCCCTGCTGGCTTTGTGCGCTTTTCCGCGCCCCGAAATGTGCTCTGCGAGGCAGCCTGAGCCTCGCTGTTGGGGGCCAAAGAACAGGGGTGCATGTGCCGTGGGCGCATCTGGTTGGAGAGGGCAACCTAGGTAAGCTGGGCCTTGCGAACGGGACCTCCCGCTATATTTCGGACCGAAACTTCAAATAGAAAAAGAAAAACACCTGGGCCTTGGGGGCCCGATTGATCGGTTGGGCTGCAGTGCTCGTTAGCACTCCGAGCTGGCCGCTGTCCGTCCTCGCCGGACTCTGACGTCTCAGCACCGCGCAGTATTGGATGATATTCGCCCGTGCGAACCACCACTACCAAAGTGTATAAACGCCGAAAGGCAACCTCACCTACATGCATTGCCCGCCCGATATTGCATGCAGGAGACTCACTTCTGATCCTGTAAGTCGCCGCCGTGCCCACCTGGTTGCCTCGTCTCCTCTCCCTTGCATGGAAGAAGGGCTAGAGAGGTGTCCTAACCGCGGACTGCTGGTTATCCTGCGCCTAATAGATCCCCGTACAAAGTACGTCCACGTTGCTTCGAGGGTGGCGAGACTGAGATGCAACGTCGGGAAGATCGCCTCGGGCTCGGGGACGAAGGTGGCCCGGCAGGATGATGTGATGGCCGCTGTTATTCGTCCGTGTCCTCGGGGAAGGGGGGTAGGAGCCGGCTTGCAGGATCCAGATGGTATTGAAGCTGGTTCCGGTTCCGCCACTTGCTCCCGGGGCAGGCCCGAGACAACGTGATATGCATCTTCGTCGCGGCTATAGGTGGGTTCTCGGCCCAGAGATTGGGCCGGTGTGATTTCCTGCGCGCTCTCGAAGCCCGACCACTCGATAAAGGTGTGGATTTGCAGGCTATGATCAAGGGTGGCGAAAGTCTATCGAGAGATGTCCAGATTGGGAGCGATGGCTGTGCCGGATACGGAACGGGATGAGTAACCACAGAGGGGGGGGCGCAGAAGAGAAGGCCGAGAAGGATAGGGGACACTCTCGGGAAGACTGAAACATGCTGCCTGGCAGGGAATATGGCCAACGTCTGGATACGAGCCTTCTTGACAACCACTGCCGTAGCCGAGCAATCCGCGGTGAATGAGTCTTCCCCAAGGCTGCGAATAGGCAGAAACAGCAGAGCTCGGGTGTACGTTCCTCCTTCACGGAGGCACCCCACAAGGAACGGGAGATCATACTCCCTTGCGCCCACCCCCCAAACGCCCTCATATAGGCGTTCAAACGGAGGGCGCCGAGGCCAGGGTTTAACCAATCCCGAAAACTACACGTCAGCGAGTGACCAAAGCTGCAAGTGCTCAACCCCGAACTAGGTAAGAATGGGAAAGTGAGGAGAACAATGGCAGAAGGACCACGACGGGAAAACGAGGGGGGTGGGCCGAGAAGGAGGCGAGGGGGGCCCATGGAGACCACCTGGCCAGGCCAGGCCACTCCACACCCCACACCCCCCCTTTCCCGCGCGGGAGAGGCGGGACCCGTTTCCAAAGATCGGTGTTCAATTTTCGGTGAGAACAGGGGTCCTGATGGGCTGAAGAAATCTCGCACGGGCGCTCGTCTCGCCGCGGCGTCGCCCCCGGGGTTGGCGGGCCGGGACTTGGCGGCGAGGCGGTGATTGGGCTTGGGTACCTGTTAATACGACAGGTGTTGTATTGTCTACGCCCTGGGTGGTCTGGATTTGGAGCTGAATTCCAGTATGGTGTACCGGAGCTCTGTTGTCAAGGGGCGGGAGGGTGGTAGGTCGTGATGGGGGGTCGTCTGCCCGTGGAAGGGTTCCGAGGGCGAGAAGTGTGCATTGGGCATCGCGTCACATCTGCAGACGGGGCGACGTGGTGAGCCGTCATTCCCTCGCGTGAAACGGGTCCCCGTCTGGGGAAGAAGCAAAGCGCATCTGCCGTGCGAGGAGCGGAGGGGGGATGCAGCTATCGCGAGATGCTGCGCCGTCCCGGAGTGGATGCGTCGTTGAGGCGTGACGTGGGCTTGATGTGATTCCCGGTATGCTTCGTTTGCGGTGCATACAGCCGGAATCCGGAGAACGGTCCTATTCGCACTCTGGCTGCAACTTAGGGCGACTTGTGTCATTATCACGGCCGAGAGGCGGTGGTGTTTGGCTGCGGTTCGGGACGGACTTACACAGGAAGTTGAGCGGACAGTGTAATAGCGGCCCTTGCACGGGGTGAGGCGAGCTCCCGAGCGAGCTTCGATTGGAAGCTGAGCCTGCCGGCCCGTCAGATCTGCGGCAACTCGTGCAGGATGCC
This sequence comes from Sordariomycetes sp. S4602, assembly GCA_023628835.1. NCBI lineage: Eukaryota > Fungi > Ascomycota > Sordariomycetes > Sordariomycetes sp. S4602. The sequence goes on from JAMAJV010000009.1 coordinate 238,703, forward strand.
AGCCCTGAGCCGTGCGTGCTGCGGCGGCGGCCACTCGTGACCGCTTATTCTCGGACGGTCCTCCGGCAGGGAGGGTTGACGAACGAGTGGGCGCTCTGGTGCCGTGGCTTGCCGGGGCCCCGAGCTGTTACCGACGACTGCAGTGTAGCAGGTTCCAGGTCTCAAACCGTCCATTGAGTGGGTTGTGCGCAGCGCGACAGGGTTGGACCGCGGGCTCCAGCGCCGGGGCAGCGGCCAGGTCCCGGACTCGAGCTTGATAGATTCCGATGAGTGGATTGGTCACGAAAATAACAAAGTGGATGTGATTGGTATTGGAGTTGGATGATTACGTTGTCTGAAAGAGCGAGATTTCAGAACAGGGCCACGAGCAGGGGCGACCCACAGCGCGCCACCCCCACGACAATCCCGGGTGCACCTTCCGCCATGCTACCAGGAAGGCGCGATGAGATTCCACATCGACATCGCTCCTTCCTAGAGTGCTCGTCCTGCCTCATGGGGAGGAAGGCAGCAGTCTCGCCATCACTGGGACCTTCCGTATCTCGTTACACCACATTGAATCTTCCGTGACTGCGCTTTCCTACATAGCGCCTAGCGGGGGGTGGGAACTGGCACGTTCTTCCAACCCTGTTCAACGAGTCCCTCGTCAAACCTATACCACAGCTAGTGAGAGATCCATCCACGTACTTCGATTTACACTGGCCACAGCGAATATACATGTAACGTCATATGCTTGCGCCTCCTCACACACCCGTCTGGATGGCAGTGTGCTTCCAGCCTCCCCGACTCCTCGGAACCAGCGGGCGACCTGGAGTAGTGTGTAAGCACTTAGACGGACCGCTGGGGTTGTAGAAACTGGACGTCCTCTAACCGAAGGAGAAGGTCCTCGGGTGGCGGACCCGTGAGGGCTGTCATCTGGGCGAAGTGTACGTCCTCGCGGTAGACTTCGTCGTTCCTTTCATCGACTGGGCTGAACAAACCTTTGTCCTAAGAAGGTCTGATGGCTGCGATTCCCACCAGGTGTCACTAAGGTCCTAATACTACCTACCATCACACCAAAGTTCCATATATCAACGCCGTATGCATAGCTGACGTCGCAGATTACCCCCAGGGCACTGCCTATATCGGCCTGTATGCTGCCAAGGCGCGGTGTTGCCCCTGATACCGAAAGGCCAAAGTCAACTAGCTGGACAGAGTAAGGCGGGTTTCCTCGCGAGAGTGGCCCGTAGTTGCCACGCGAGAGCTGGACGATCCTGTCAGAAACGCGCTTCTGTAGTTCCGGATGTTCGTATTCATCGCGCGCACTCATCTCCAATATTGCAGGGCCTCCTAGCCCGGCCCTCACGGTCGGGCTTGAGGCCTGCTGTCCAGGTCGGAGCTTTCAGCGAGATTTCAGGCTAGAGAACCATTACCAGTTTGAATCATTTCACGTTGAGAATGGAGATAGCCGAGCACGCCGAGTATGATCTGTATGCTGACCCTGGGAATGTCCGGCGATATGACTTCACCGACCCACTGGCGACGATACAACTACATGGGCCCCCCTGAGCGCCTCGAAGACGAAGCACAGGTGTTCCCCGGACATTATGTCTACAGTGAATGAATCGACGAGCTTCCAACAAAGCACCGCCCTGCATTGTGGCTGCTCTTTCGTGTAATCCGTTCGATGGCGGCGAGTTCATGGTCGGCTACGTCGTTCACATTGATCTTGTGGTAATATATCGTCCAGTAGACCATCACCACCAGGGGGTGTAAGACATGCAGATGGGCGTAAGTCTCCAGCTAGCCACGCGGCTGAGCTTGCACCATAGCCAAGCTTCGTGACGAGCTGATAACGCTGGTTCAGGGCCTGACCAAGGCGGGCGGGATAGGAGCGGTCAGGATAGCGGTATGGAAACTTCTTTTTCTCCACAGGATGATGGGGATCGAGGTGAGGAAAGACAGCAGGGCTCGAGATCATCGGGGTTGACGGAGGGCTGCAAGAGGCCGGGCGAGGTACCTCTTGATGGCCGCCATTTCTCTGGCAACGGGATATGGCGAGGGCAACACATACTTAACGCCTCTCACACTTTGAGAACCTTGAAAATCGATTGTCTTCGATTAAGAGAGGGTTCTGCGGTAGCTAATCGTACAAGGTGCAACTTCGGACTAATACCTCCCTCGTGGAGGTCAAGCTTGTCGCTTTTCCACCTCTCGAGACATGGACTTGGGTCACATGCAACCCCACGTGAACCAGGCACCGAAGCGCTTCCTTCCTTCCATCTCTTCTTGGAACGCTCGATGGGAAAGTGGTTGCCGCGTGAGTGGTCGGCGCCTCTTTCCCGAAAGCGGGCCACAGGATCACGGGTCTCCAGCGCCTGAAACCCGCCTTGTCACAGCGGGCCGGGCACCCCCACATTCCAGCACCCCGCGCATCACCCCACCAAACCAGTCCGTCCCCGGCCGACAGGGGCAAGGTCGCGAGAACATCACATCCAACAAAGACATACGATATCCTTCAACCTCCCAAAGGCTGGCATTTTTTCATGGCATGAAGTCCCGTCGGATATGGCTTGGATGACGGCTCGGCTGAACCATTTGGTGAGTATCTGTTTGCGCAACCTGTTCCGACCTGGCCCGTCGCCCACACCCAGTCGGAGCCCGTGGCCAGAAGTTGTGGGAGGAGACTCTCGGGCGGATATGCCTTCGCCTATGGCGAAGGCAGACGTATTTGCGTCAAGCTTTCCCTGTCTGTACGGTATCCGAAAAGGGATCCGCCGGCATCTGGAGCGCTGGTGGGAGCGCCACAGACCACAAACCCCCGTCATCCTCCAGGCAACGAGATATCGCTGCCGAGCTGCTGCACCACCCCAGCCATTTCCGTGTCCCTCGAGCTGTAGCCTAGCTTACCGCCCCAAACCGGCCATTCGCCGAGGAGAACCCAGTCTCTTCAGCCTCGAACGGGGCGTTTCATGTCTGACCACCACTGGCTGACGTCGCTCGACAGTTTCATCCGACCTTCAGCCACATCGACTGATCCTACGGCCCTGGCTATCGATAGCCACTGTGTATCGTTTTACAAGAGGAGGGGAACGAGCAACGCCTCTTTCTTTTCGAGGCTTTTCCGCCGTGGGGTTTAGTCGCACCGGTGGAGCGAGGCGCGGAAGGCGGAAGGCCCTTCCCCGCAAGGACGCGCAAGCTCGGGCTTCTCCGTAGCACAGGGGAGCCCCGAGGATCCAGCAGCTCTATTGCTTCTCTTCTCGGGTTCCACCGAGGCTTATTGAGCGAGGAGGATCCCTGTGCTCCCGAGGAGCAGCTGCTCGAGCGAAAGTCCAAGCAGCCGGACCTGGCTCCCGGGTCACGCAGACGAAGTCCCGCGGGCACGTCATCCAACCGCGTCTGCAGGCAGACGTATCTCTGGACCCATACCCGCCGTATATCTCTCCTAAGTCTGTCCCTTTTCCACTTCTGATCTGTTCCTGGTCATTCAGAGAGGGTCTCCTATATCAGTGTTCTCGTAAGTACCTCGTCCCGCCCCGCGCATTTCCCTTCCGCTCCGCGGTCAGTTAGTCACAAAGGTTCCCTGTCCGTCCGCAGTCGGATGTTCGAACGAGGCTCTCCCCTCGGCTTGATTGTCCCCCCGCCCCGCATGCGCTGCCCCCGGCCCGCGCAGTGCCCGACCGGCTTCCGACTCCGAAGCTCCTGGGCCTGTCGCTGGCCGGGGGCAGCGGACCAGCCCTCCGGCCGCCACCGGGGCGGAAGCGGGCAGCCCGCTTCCGTTCCCCAACCCCAATCATGCAATTGTTATCGTTTTCTGATATTGATACCCTCTAGTACTGACTCGCGGACAGAATCCTCCCCACTATGGCGCCAGCCACATCCAACGGCTCGTCGACCCCCCTCGAGGGTCTCCCGAACGAGGTCCTCTTCCACGTCCTCGGGTTCCTCGACGTATCGGATCTACTTACCACTTCTAGGGTAGGTACCAACGATCTTCCTCCTTGATTCATCTTCCAAAATTGCGGCGTAAATGATGCGCAGAGGAATTCTCTCTGCGCCCTTAACCCCCACGCTCCTCGTCGCGGGAGCCACCGAGAGCAAGCCGTGCATTTCACCAACCTCGTTCCATGGGCAAACTTTTCGATGTTCTGCATACCAACTTCCGACCTGCATTCCCATTCGAAACCAAAACCCAGACGACTCGCAAGCCCCGTTTCCGATGCAACCACTAACACGGCCCCAGGTAAACCACCACCTCCGCGACCTCGCCCTGACCCCCCTCCTCCACGCCCGCCGCCTCCGCGACAACCGCGCCATCGTCTCCCCGCTCCTGAGCTCGCCCTCGCGCCCCACCCGCTCCGAGCTGGTCGCGCGCTCCATCGTCCAGCCGCGCACCTCCAACGTCTCGCGCCGCCTCGCCCGCTCCCTCATCTCCATCCGCCTCGCCCGCCGCCTCGCCAACCGGCCCAGCCCCGAGGCGCTGGTCGAGAGGGCCGTGCTGCCGCGGGAGTGCGTCCCCGGGATGGCGGGCGTGCACGTCGCGCCCGGGCTGGTGGCGAGGCGGAGGGCGATCGAGAGGGAGAGGCTGAAGGATGGGCTGAGGGGGTTTGTGGGGAGCTGGAGGGATGAGGTTTATGTTAGGGGGGGTGGGAGGGGGTAGAGGGGTGGTGTGTGTAGGATATGTGTTGGTTGGCTTGGATGGTGCTATTTGTTTTGGATCATTTCGTGTATGGTACTGTCGGCGTTATTTGTTTGCTCCTTGGTTGCGCGATGGGGCCGTAGGTTCGGCTAGCCCCCTGGCTTTGAAAGGTACTACGGGGATCACTGTGAATATGTTTCTATGCTGTAAGATGATAGCCCTCCGGCGATGAGGTTTTCAGTTCTGCTGATGTGTGTTTAGATGGTTAGGAGCATGGAGAGGCAAGGAGGCATGCTTCATTTATAGAGCTTGAGTACATAAGAGAAGACAAACTGTCAGTCAAAACTAAATGAACACCCCAGCCAATGCTCCTGGCACCCCTGAGACTCATCACGAATCTTTCTCGACCGCACGACCGTTGAATTCTCCTATGCATAAGTGGGGAGAGCAAGGAGGATCCTGCTGCTGAAGCTTTGCCACGAGATATGTCTTCCTTTCCTCCCCGCGCCTTGACCAGGTCGTTCTCCTACCACAAAACAGCCCCGTCGCGGTATGCCTGGGGAAACGTGAGGAGTGGCTTGTGCCTAAAGACTAGCCCGGATATCCGTGGTTTCTCGTATGTAGTGGAATCATTCGGGTTGCTAGCCACAGGCACGGTTAGCTCTGTTGGCTGTCTGTGAACCAGGGCCTGACTACGTACCTAGAAAGACGGGACGGTAAACTTTGACGTAAGAAGATCCTTTCCCAAAGGCACGTGCGTCTCCGCCATCGTGAGGAAAGAGAGCCGATGTTAGGATTGAACCAGACGAACGAGGGATTTGGTACGGGACGGATCCATCGCCCTGAAACCTCGACGGCGTGGAGATTCTTTTTGATTGCGTTCTCCTGGACACGAAATATTACGGGAAGCTCTGCGAATGGATGGAGATGCGGATGGTTGTGGTGGGGATGGGAATCGGATTCGAAAGACCTGGCTGTATACAAGTTCAAGGGAGCTAGTAGCCACGACAAACGACGGAAGGCCCAATCTGCATTAGGATGTACTAAGAGGAGGGACATCCAGCTGGGTCTTCCAGAGATATGCCCGTGAGCCTGAAGGGAAAGAATGCTCACCAAGTACCGAGGGTTAAGCCCCTCGAAAAGCCCCGTTTGTCTAACAGCTACCTCCCCAACAATAGAACTCACAGCCAAATCCTAAGACTTCCAACCTAAAGCCAACCTTTAGCTCCTGCAGCCCAAGGGCAAAAAAAAAAGGAAAAGGGACGAGAAAATATGAATAGAAAAGTGATCTAAATCAGGTTAACCCCGAGCTCCCTTTCGGGATCTCGGGGGTGTCTCCTATCAAGGTTGCTTTGAATCGGTGCCCTTGCCCTTTTCAGGGATCGAACCGCGGACCTCAGGTCGAGATGCTTTACTGGGTAGGGAGCGCGAGCCATTCAGGTCTGTTACCAACTGGGCCATTTTGGTGCCAGCGGTGTTGGGATGGGGGTCTGGTCATTGGCATTTAAGGTGTGGTGCGTCGTGAATAGGAAGGGGAATGATGGATGTGGTGCAGTGGCGGCCTGGGCGGGAGTGCCTCACCAAGACGTCCAGAACGCCATGGTTCCCCTGGAACATGATCTTTCCAAGCACACGATGCGAGTACCGCTTGCCCACGAATGCGAATAACCATCCTGATTTCGCAAAACCCTTGACGCCGTAGGATACCCTAGTTATACACATCCAATCCAGCAGCAGCAGACGGACTCCAGAACCAGAAAGAATCAAACCCCATATGCCCAAAAAAAACACTTAAACGCCCGCTCAAACACCCCTAAGCACGCCCCGCATACCTCAGCCCGCCCCAAGCATAATCATCCTCTTCCTCCTCACTCTCCTCCTCCTCTTCCTCCTCAACCCCAGCATTCTCCTTATCCACCGCCTTCGCCCCCTTGCCCGGCACGTCGGCCTTCAGGTCCGCCCTCGACCTCGCCCGCAGCGCCTCCCGCCTCTCCTTCAGCTTCCTCGCCCTCGCCTCCAGCTCCTCCATCTCGTCGAACTCGTCCGCGAGCGCCCTCTCCGCGTCCTCCCTCTCCCCCTCAATCTCCACGTCCTTCGGGCCCCGCGCCCCGCCCTCGTCCCCTCCGTCCTCCTGCTCGCCGCCGGCGGGGACGGCGGGCGCGGAGATGACGGCGTCTTCGGAGTAGGGGGCCGTGGCGGCGGCGATGTCCGCCTCGAAGGCGGCCCACTCCGCCTCGTCGACGGGGCCGCCCTGCCCCGCGGGCCTGGCGTGCCCCTCGAGGGGGTTGGGCGCGGCGGTCTTGGGGGTCGCGGGCCGCGAGGGGATGCTCAGCTCGACGCCGTGCGAGGGCGTGTTGGACGCGCGCGAGCCCGACGCGCTGGACGCCGGCGTGAGGGTCGGCGGGGCCGCGTCCGCGCGGCTCCGCTTCCGCCTCGCGTTGTCATCCTCGGGGGGATCCTCGTCGTCCTCGTCGAGCTTGCGCTTCGTGCCGGCGGCGGGCTCGGCGGGCCGGGACGCGGCTTGGGCGGCCGCGCGGGACTGGAGGGCGGAGCGGTGGGCGGGGGAGCGCGCGTGGGCGTCCCAGAGGGCCTCGGTCTTGACGGGCGCGCGGCAGAGGGCGCAGGTGAGCTTGCCGGTGGCGGAGTAGAGGGCGTGCGGGCTGGTTAGGCGGCGGGTGGCCTGCTGCTGGCGGAGGAGCGTGCGGGCGTCGGCCATTGTGGTTCGCTGCCCGGCGAGGCGTCGGCTCGGATGGGAGGTGGGAAGAGGAGGTCGTGGAGGGATGAATTGGGTGTGTGGAGGGGATTTGTCGTGGGCTCGTGTGTCATGCGTGGTGGTGTTGTTGACGAGCTGGAAGGAAGGTGGGAGCTGGCGCTTCGGCGGTGGAGAGATGGGCGGAAGGTGGCAACCCCGAGGATTAGCCGGCGCATTGGAGCTTCCAGTCGCTTGTGGAGCTGCCCCACGATCCAACCACAGCGCTGCAACATTTCCGCCCAAGCTTCCCCAGAAATACCACCACCGTTTCTGCTCCGCGTCAACCTCCCACCTTCTAATGCTCTAAGCAAGCCCGAAAACCCCCGAACCGACGGCGCGAACCCCCTCCAGCGCCAATGGCCGACCAGGACCCGCAGCAGTCGCGGAGCGCCCTCGCCTCGACGTGGCCCAACCCGCCGCCCTTCTTCCAGGACTTTACCGACGCGAACCTCGAGCGCTACAGGGCGCTCACCGGGGACCAGGCTTCAGGGAACGAAAATGGGGCGATAAGGAGGGTGGAGGACCTGCCGGGTGAGCTGGTGAATCTGCAGCCGCCCGCTGTGCCGGAGGACGGGAACTGGAGGGTCTTTGGGGACCAGTACTCGGTGCGTAGGACCCCAGAGTCCGTGGTTGTCCTTTTGGGTTGGATGGGGGGCTAATTCATTTTGCAGTTGGAGGACCAGCTGCCGAACCTGGAGGAGCAGGGGATCCAGAGGCTGGGGCCCGAGCAGGAGCAAGATCGGCACCGCGACCGCGCCCTGGAGCTCAAGCGCCTCTCCAAGTCCCTCCTCCTCAACTTTCTCGAGCTGCTCGGCGTGCTCAGCATCGATCCGACACAGGTAACCTCCCCCCTCCCTCCGTCCTCGCCTCTCACTACCACCCACCGGGAAACAAAACCCAGCTAACACCCCAAAGGCCGAAGAAAAGCTCAACGACCTCCGCACCCTCCTCATCAACTTCCACCACACCCTGAACGAGTACCGCCCCCACCAGGCCCGCGAGTCCACCATCGCGCTGATGCAGGAGCACCTCGACCGCACGCGCGCCGAGACCGCCGCCGTGCGCGAGGCCGTCGAGCGCACGAGGCGCGTCGTCGAGGGGCTGGGCAGCGTCGAGGTGCCGGCGGAGGGGGCGAGGAGCGAGGGGGAGAAAGGGGGTGGGGGAGGGAGGGAGGTGGAGGTTTGGGCGGCGGCGGATGAGCTGCTTGCTTAGGGGGGTGTTTTGGGATTTGGGCATTTGAGTGCATACACGGCGTTCTGGGAGGGGTGAGGCGTTGGGTTATCACATGAATTAACGAAATTAAAGTCCATTTATCGCTATGCCAAGTAAAACATGAAAACTCCATACGCCCTCACCATATCCTCTTCGCAACCATCTCATACCTCGACACGCCCTCAAAGTCCCCACCCCCCTTCCTCTCCCCGTCCTCCTTCCTCCTCCTCTTCAGCCCCTCCCGCGGGTCCGCATCCAGCCAGGCCCTCCTCTCCTCCCCGACCTCCACGCACCCCCACCCCCCCTTCCTCATGCCCTTCGCGTCGAAGTCCTCCCTCTCCCTCCGGCCCCGGGCCACCTCCCGCTCCCGGGCCTGCATGTCGGCGTACCGCCCGCGCGAGTAGTGCAGCAGCGCCATGCCCAGCACGAGCTTCACCATCAGCAGCACCAGGAACACCATGAAGAAGAAGACGAGCATGGTCAGCGCCGCCACCAGGTCGTCGCGCGTCCAGGCGTGCCACGGCCGCCGGCGCGGGTGCGCCGAGAGCGGGTCGCCGTAGACGGAGCGGCCCAGCGCGTCGCGGATCAGCGCGTCGAAGCGCTCGAGCGCCGCCGTCACGGCCGGCGACGTCGGGATCGACTGCTCGGTGAGGGACGTCTGCGTCGACGGCGGGAGGGGCGGCGAGAGCCGCGTGGAGAGGAACATGTGGTAGGTCTGGAAGGAGGCGCGGATGAAGAGGCAGGAGAGGGGGATGACGGGAAGGCCGAGGCGGCGGGTGAGCGAGGGTGTCGTAAAGGCCTAGGCCGGGTTAGCATCCGCCGTCTTCACGTGGAGAGGTCCCGGGGAACTCACATTCGTGTAGTAGTCCTTGCACAGGATGTCGAGGATCCGCCCGTAGAACCGCGGCTTGATGTTGTTGAACTTGCTGATGTACGCGTGCTTGATGACGTCCACGAACATCTCGCTCCCGATGACGATCAGGAACGGGCTCAGCACCTCGCCGCTCAGCAGCCACGTCGGCAGCACCGTGAAGCTGTGCGGCAGGATCGTCGGGCTGTGCAGCGGGAGCGTGCTGCTCGGCTCCGCGTCCCCGCCGCCCGCCCCCGGCACCGACAGCCCGCCCACCTCGACCACGTTGCGCAGCCCGATGATGAGCAGCATGACCCACAGCTGGAAGCGCTCGACGATGTCGGCGCACGTCAGCTGGAAGAGGTTGTCCTTCTCGAAGCGCTTGAACACGGTGCTCTTGACCTCGACGAACTGGTTGGACATGAGGAGCGTGAGGAGCGCGTTGGAGTACGAGTTGACGGCCACGTTGAGGGTGATGCACTGGTAGTAGAGGGCCACGGCGTGCACCACGTTGTAGACCAGGGCCATGAGGAACATGCCCAGGGGTAGGAGGACCTTGGAGCGGCCCGACGCGTTGCGCGAGAGCGTCTCCGAGGAGAAGAGGCACTCGAGTATGTCCTGCCCGATGGCGCCGAGGAGGCGGTCGCCGACCTGGGGGGTCAGCATGGTTAGGTGAGAAAGGGGAGGACACGCTTACCTCGAGGACATTGAAGATCACGTAGAGTTTTATGTCGGACTGGCCCCTGATGAAGTGGTACATCTTGCTCCCGTCGAGCTTCATCAGCGCCATGGCGCTAAACAGGATGATGGCCCCCTGCATGAGGTCCGCCTTGTTGTACGCCGACAGGTTCGAGGGCCTGGACTTGGTGCGCTTGTGCCGAAAGACGCTCGCCGGACCCAGCTTCGGGCGGGAGGCCGACGCGCGGCGCTTCTCCCCATCCGCCTGGGACCCCCTTCGCAGTGGCGTCCGCAGGTTATCATGCTGGAAGTCGAACGACCCCCCCAGGCCCCCCTTCTCGTCCTCCGGCGCCCCCTCCCCGCTCCTCATCCTGGCCCACAGCCTCCCGACGCCGTACCACACAAAGCCCGTGACCCACCTCGCCTCCTTCGCGAACACGTGGCCCCACCACCTCATCAGGATCCCCAGCGCCAGCAGGAACCTCAGCGGCAGTATCGTGAAGGTGTAGAGCCACGAGTCGAAGCACGCCAGCGCGCCGAACACGAGCGTCCGCTCCAGGAAGGGCGTGACCAGGACGACGTTGATGAGGCGCTCCATCTTGACGGCGCTGGACTCGTAGGGGGCGTCGACGCTCTGCGGCCGCTGGATGTACAGCGGGCTGGGCTTCTGCGCCGCCAGCTCGAGCTGGAGGTGCGTGGGCACGGAGACGGGCGGGATGGGCACGACGGGGAGGCGCGGCGGGGGCAGGTCGGCGCTGTCTATCTGCGGGAAGGCGCGGTCTGGGACGGGAGCGTGCGACTGGGAACGCAGGCTCACCGGGTCCGGGAGCGGGTGGAACGAGTTGCGGCGCGGCGATGTCAGGACGCTGGACCGCCGGCCTCGGGGCATGGGCGGCGTGGAGAGCGTCCTCGGGTGCCCGTGGCTGTGCACCTTGGGCGTGCCCCGAGGGCCGTCCGCTCCGTGGGGAGACATGTCCGGCGCGAGGAGGATCGACTGGCGGATGGCCTGCAGCTCGGAGGCAGACAGGCGGCCGTTGCGCTGGTCGGCCAGCGCGTCGGGTACGACGGCGATGGGCAGAGAGTGCCGCGAGGCGGTGAGGTGCTGCATGCCCGTGGCCGAGAGCCTCCGCACGCTCTCCGGCGTCCCGCCATTCCTAGCAGCAGGGCCCTCGCTCTCCCCCCTCCCGGGCGTCTTGACGATCTCCTCGGGCGGGGGCGGCGGAGACGCGTCGGAGGGCGACGACGACTCCGAAGCATCATGCTGCTCGGCCCGCGTCCTTGTTGAGGAGGCCGAGGAGGAGACGTAGTCCTCGTCGGAGTGGATCGTCGGCAGGTCGCTCTTGACGGAGGTGACGGACGGCGCGCGTGAGAGGGAGGTCTGCACGGGCGGCGTGGGGAGCGGTGAGGGCAGGCGGCGGTGGTCGTCGCGCGGGAGGTCCTTCAGGGAGAGGGCGTGAGGGCCGTCGCCGGTGTCGATGTGGATGCGCGGGCGGGCGGCGGGCCCGTCGCTGAGGGACGACATTACGGGGACCGGTGTGCTCAGGTCGCGCCCATGTCCATGGGAAGCCTCGTTCGGGGGCGGTGCATCAGCCGGTGATGCCGACGGCTCGCTGGGTGTAGTTTTTCGAGGGCGTGGGCATGGGGGTTGCGCAGAAGATGCGGGTGTAGGTTTTGCGTGGACTGGAGTGTGACGGGTGGCGGCGTTGCGTGGTGCTTGGGGGAGTGGTTGCGGGTGACGTTGCGGATTGGAGGGATTTTCGTTGGAGCGGGAAGGGTGCAGGGCGCCGCTGCAATGCACGGTTCTGTCCAGTTGGTCGGGGCGCCAGCGGCTTATCTCCAGGGGTGATGGGTGCTAAATCCGGCACCACGCGGCTCCACCTGACGCCGCCTCCCGTCAACGCCAAGTCCGCCTTTAGCAGGGATCCAGGGTCACACGCTTCGACACCGGTACGGACGAGACATTGGCCAACGGACCTGACACAGATGGGACATTGCACTCAAACCACGGGTTCAACAATTAATGAAACCCCCCCCGTTCCCCCACAAGGTATATACGCCCCCGTTCTCCCACAAGGTATATACATCCCAGTTCCACCTCCACAGCAACTAGATGAGCCACTGGTCGAACCAGGTAACGGCCTGCAGGAACGCCTGCTCCTTGGCGAAGCGCTCGATCTTCTTGTCCTGGCTGCCGCGCACCGCGAAGCCGTGCTCGACGCCGGAGAACAGGTTGATCTGGTAGGGGTGGCCCGTGCCCTTGAGGATGACCTCGCTCTGGTGGCGCTTCTCGGAGGGGAAGATGGTGTCGGTCTCGGCGGCGGAGATGGCGAACGGGCCCTGGATGGCGGCGAGCTCCTCATCGGTGACGAACGAGGGGTGCGCGACGTAGCCGACCTTGATGCCGTCCTTGTAGTGGCGGACGACGTACTGGGGGTTGTGTCAGCCATGGAACCTGGGAAGCGCGAGGAGGGGGAGGACGAGAGGCAAACGCACCTTGGCGCCGAAGCAGTAGCCCGCGGCGCCCAGCTTCGTAACGCCGTACTCCTCCTTCAGCGTCTTCACCGACGCCTCGACGATCGGGTCCACCGCCTCGGTCGTGTGCGGGTTCTTCCCGTCGGACCCGCCGTTCAGCCACGCCATGATGTCGAAGCCGGCCGGCTTCTCGCCGAGGGGCACAGGGTCGCCGTTGAAGAGGTCGACCACGAGGCAGAGGTAGCCGTTGGCGGCGAACTGGTCGGCCATCAGCTTGGAGTTCTGCCACACGCCGATGACGTCGGGCAGGTAGAGGATGCCGGCGCCGGCGTGCGCCTTCTCCGGCGCCGGGGTCGCGAGGTAGGCGTCCCACTTGCCGGCGACCTTGACGTCCTTGCCGGTGGGCTCGCCGCTGGGGAGGTGGTTTAGCGGAGGGGCGCGCTGGAGGGGGGTGTTTGGAGGGGAGGGGTCAGCGGGGTAGAGCGGGGCGGGCGTACGTGAACTTGACGCCGACGGTGCAGCACTTGGAGGGCGGGTTGGAGGCCATGTTGACGGTGAATTGGGCTGTTCTTCGCTCGGGAAGTTGCTATTCAAGCTTTGGTAGTGCAAAGGTTCGCGAGGTTGAAAAAAGTTGGGTTGGTGTTAGTGGAGAGCGGCTTCCACTCGCGGATATAGCGGTGCCAGGAACCCCACCATGGCGACTGTCAATTCCGCATTTGTCAACCACGAATGCGCCGCCCCGCCCTGGATTTGCGGGGTCGCTCCCTTCGGCGACACGTTCAACTGCGCCCTACGGAGTTACTCTCGGATCCATCTTCTTTTGCGAGACCGGTCTACGGCGGCAGTAAGATGCGTAGTGCTTACTGCGTGCTGCGTTCTCGTCCCGTCGAAAGTCGGGCTGGACCAGCTTCAGGTGGGTGAGATTCACCGTGCTCCAGGTGATAGAGCGAGCCTGGTACCGGAGTTTCTGGATACGCATGCGCGTTCAATTGCGGCGAGGCATTGGCTTACCAATATTGGGGCAGCCTCGGCGGTGGGTGCGAGCTGACTGCTTTAGCGGGACGGAGCGGGGACGGCATTGTCCTGTCAGACCTGGGAGAACTCGAACTCGGTGGTGGTTGGATCGGAAGCCCGGCGCCTCGGCTCTGATGATCCCACGCCACGAATATTGTCCCAAACATCGGAGAGCGTGATGACGACAAGACTGGGCGCACATCGGACGCGGGGAGAAGAGTTGTTACGCCCGTCGTCTTCGATAGACTAGCATCTCCCGGATCCCTCTGCCGAAAATTGGGAAATGGTTGGGGGAAACATTAACCGCCAGCGCTGGCACACCAAGCAAACAAGCAAACCACCTGTTCTCTGAGCCGGCTGAGCCTGCTCGGATTCACTTTCAGTTGGGGGGGCACAACTTGGAAACGGAAAAAAGGCATGGCGCCAATGGCCCGCTCACGATGATCCGTTTTCAGGCTTAAAGTGGGTTCGGCTTCGGATTGTGGATGCACACTTCCCAGACCCCGGAGTTGGCGGCTTGCGGTGGTGGAGGGACACTTACATAGCCATGAGGGCATCCAAATCCCGCTGGCTGCCCGCCGCGGGGCAGTTGTAGCCGACCGCCGGGCGGCGCCCGTGCCCAGTGTGTACAGTTGAACGGTGAATGGCTGGCTAGCGCGTCACGTGGCCATACCAGGTGTTGCGCCAGGCGCGCATGTACGAGGCATGCGGCACGGTCGAGGTGTGCCGGACGCACGACCTGGAAACCCGGCGCTTCCACTGCGCCCAGCCTGTGCGACAAGGCGCCCCCTTGCTGGCATGTTGGCTGAGGAAAAGATCTAATTATAATCATCAATACGTAAATGCCTCGCGCACGTGTAAAGCCCGCCTGCTTGTATCCCCCGAGGAAGCGGTATGGTTTGCAAAGTTACGAGGCCCGAGCCTCACGCGTAGCCTCGGGCCGCCATCGTGCCGACCGCGAGTCGAGCGCTTTTGCACTGTGGGCCGGTGTGTGGCCTGGCCTGAAGGGCGGGAATTTCCCCGGGCGTTGGGGGGAGAGAGGACCCCCGATCGGCGCTGATCCAGGTGTGATGGATACCTGAGCCGCTTGCCACCCGCGCCCACCGAACCTTCCGCGTCGGCCGCCCCGCGCCGTTCCAGGTAGAGCAGGACGAAAAAAAAGATGTGTTCCCGGCTTTTTATCCCCGGCTGATCGCCGTCTGACTTGGCCTTCCCTGCGCCGGTCAGACACGGCGCGCGTGACGGTGGGACTATTTTTCTCGGTCGGGGAGAGGGAAAGGGGAGGGGAAAACCAAGGCGACATAAACCCTTGCGTCGCGGTACCGGCGGTGGGACGAGCTGGGTGTTGGTTCAATGTTGCTTTTCGGCGTCAAACATCTCCAGGGACGTGCATTTTTTTTCCGCCACCCGCCGCCACGCGAGACCTTTGACGGGAGGGCGGGCTATCAACTGTGACCTGAACGCTGTGACTCGGTACGTATTTGTCACACTCTCCGCACTGGCCCGTAATCGCGCCTGGCCCCCGAAATTCCAACGCCCAAAGGGCCCGCCCACCTGATCCCAGCGCCCCCGCGCTCACGCGGAACAAAGGCCGCTGCCCGGAAAAACACACTGTGCGCCTTGAAGCCTGGTCCACCCAGGCGTTGTTCTGCCTTCTCTGTCCCCTCCCCCGTTTTCCCTCCCTCGCGTCCAGCAATCAACCGACTCCAACCACCCTTTAACGAAACCCTCGCATCCTGTTTTTCGCGTTGTTGAGCGACGCTTTTCCGTTTTTACCCCGACTCCCCGAATAAAAGCAACCTAGAGACCACGAAGTTATTTTTTTGTTTTCGACCTGGGACACCCGCTGCCGCCGACCCCCTTTTTCCGAAGAGGCTTCCCGCGGTGGAAACACCGCCTCAGCCAGCATGCCCTCGCCTGGGCCGCAGACGTCCGAGTCCCAGCAGCCCTACTCGAGCCAGACCGTGTCGGTGAACTGGGACGAGGATGACGCGACGCCGGGGACGAAGCGCTTCCAGTTCGGCCTGTCCGAGTGCGTCGAGACCAAGACGGTGACGACGACGACCACCACCAAGCGGACCTTCCCGCCGCTCTTCGTGCGGGAGCCGCGGCCGCTCGAGTCGCTCGACGAGAAGGAGTATCCGCTGGCCCAGAAGCCGACGCCGCCCCAGCTGGCCGAGTTCAGCTTCAACGTCCCCGGCTTTGATTATTTCGACGAGGACGGCAAGCAGGTGAGTCGTGATGCCGCGTCGTCTCCACAGCCTTGTCTGACTGGTGGGCAGCCCCGGAGCACGCCCGCCGATAAGAAGCCCCTCCGCCTCAGCCGCTCGGCCTTCGACAAGGACAGCCCCCTCGAGGCCCGGACCTCGCGTCTGGCGTCCCGGTCGCCGTCCGAACCCTATCCTCGACGGTCCAAGCGGATAACCTCGCGGGCCGACTCGCCCTCGAGCTGCGTGTCGAAGCGGTCGACGAGGTCGAGGGCCGCGAGCGGCCAGGTCCACGGCGACAAGCCTCGTCCGTCTCAAGGCGCCCGTCGGGACGGCGAGCGTCTGGCCAGGCAGGTCGCCGCCGGCCTCCTCGCCACCCCCGACGCCTCCGAGTTCCATAACGTCGCCGACCGGCCGAACCGGCCCCGATCCCTCCAGCTCGATAAGCGGTCACCCACGCCTGAGGACTCGATCAACTACGAGGGCACTAGTCCTGTCACCAGCGAGTCCCAGACGATATTTAGCGGAAACGTGGCGACGCCGCCCATAACTGATGCCGACGCCGAGCCGTACCTGGACACGGACGAGACCCTGCAGCAATCCGTCAGGTCTCTCCACGCTCGCCACCCCGTCGAGGTCGCGGCCGCACACGATGCGGATGCCAGTCTTCCTAGTCCCAGGCTGTCACCAAAGCTGTCGGCTTCCCAGCCGCGCCTCCTCGAGCAGAATGTGGACGACGAAGGGCTGGGCGAGGACACCCTGGACACTACGGAGCCGCTGACCCAGCAGGACTCGTGGCATAACGATAGTTTCCAGAGCACGTCCACCGATGATACGGAGAACTCCCGTGCGGTGGCCTTGAGGCCAGCGCATTCGCCGACCCAGCTCGTCGACCCCCGAACGATGATGGACACGTTTGACGCCATGCCCTCGGATATGAAGAGCCTTATGCTCTACCAGTTCCTGCGTCGGTGCCCCCGGAAGACGCTCCGGGTGGTGGCCGGCCTCGTCAACCCGCCGCTGCAGTGCGACTTCCTCTCGCAGCTCCCGCTGGAGCTCAGCTACCACGTCCTCTCTTACCTCGACCACCGCGACCTCTGCCGTGCCGCGAGGGTGTCCAAGAACTGGCGCCTCATAATCGACAGCAACGAGACCGGCTGGAAGGAGCTCTTCGACCGTGACGGTTACAAGCTCCCGCCCGGCGAGCTGGAGAAGGCGATCAAGCAGGGCTGGGGATGGCAGGACCCCGCCGGGGCCCATGGCGCCGAGGTTGACCTGAGCGCGAGCCGCCGGCTGAACTCGACCGAGGCGGAGCTGACGCAGGCGGTGTGTAAGCCGGAGCCGTCGTCGAGGCTGCGCAGCTCGAAGCGCAAGCGGGCGCTGAACATGTCGGGGCCGGAGCGGAACAAGCGGAGGGCCCACGGTGGCGTCGCAAAGGATGGCAGCTCCGCCGAATACAGACGGCACAAGTCGGAAGGTCCTCTATCGGCGGCGAATGCGGCCGCCCTCGCGGTGCCCAACCCCTCTGTCGGGCTCCCCGGCCTGCGAAACCTCCACCTCTTCAAGTCGCTTTACCGACGCCACTACTACCTACGGCAGAACTGGACCAGCGGAAAGGTGCAGCCGAGCCACGTCGCGTTCACGGCGCATCCACGGAACGTGATTACGTGTCTGCAGTTCGATGACGACAAGATCATTACGGGAAGCGACGACACCCTCATCCACGTCTACGACACCAAGACGGGCAAGCCGCGGAAGCGGCTGGAGGGCCACGAGGGCGGCGTGTGGGCCCTGCAGTACGAGGACAACACGCTGGTCTCGGGGTCGACGGACCGGTCGGTGCGGGTGTGGGACATCGAGAAGGGGCTCTGCACGCAGGTCTTCTACGGGCACACTAGCACGGTGCGCTGTCTGCAGATCCTGATGCCGACGCTGCTGCAGAACGAGCAGACGAAGCAGCCGGAGATGATGCCGCCGAAGCCGCTGATCATCACGGGATCGCGCGACAACAACCTGCGGGTGTGGCGGCTGCCCGAGGCCGGGTCGAGGCGGTACATCCAGACGGGGCCGCCGGCTAACGACAGCGACTGCCCGTACTTCATCCGGACGCTGACGGGGCACACGCACTCGGTGCGGGCGATCGCTGCGCACGGCGACACGCTGGTCAGCGGCAGCTACGACTACAGCGTGCGCGTGTGGCGGATCAGCACGGGCGAGGCGCGCCACGTGCTCACGGGGCACTCGCAGAAGGTGTACAGCGTGGTGCTGGACAACAAGCGCAACCGGTGCATCTCGGGGGCGATGGACTCGCTGGTGAAGATCTGGGACCTGGCGACGGGGAGCTGCCTGTACACGCTCGAGGGGCATAACCTGCTCGTGGGCATCCTGGACCTGCGGGACGAGCGGCTGGTGTCGGCGGCGGCGGACAGCACGCTGCGGATCTGGGACCCGGAGAACGGGCGGTGCCGGAACGTGCTCTCGGCGCACACGGGGGCCATCACGTGCTTCCAGCACGACGGGCAGAAAGTCATCTCGGGCAGCGAGCGCACGGTCAAGATGTGGGACGTGGGGACGGGCAACTGCTCGGACCTGCTGACGGACCTGGCGAGCGTGTGGCAGCTGAAGTTTGACTACCGGAGGTGTGTGGCGGCGGTGCAGAGGCAGGGGCTTACTTTTATTGAGGTGAGTTGCTCTTCCCCAGACAGGAGGAGGGTAGAAATCAGTGGGGTTTGGTTGAGACTTGAGCTAACGATTGGTGATAGATACTCGATTTTGGAGCCGCGAGGGATGGGACGCCGCCGGAGGAGCTGGGGAGGCGGATCACGCTTGACGAGGCGGAGGTGCAGCGGCTGATCGAGGAGGAGGCGTGAGCGGTGCCGAGCTTTGATGATACCATTGAGGGCGGGGAGGTTAGGTGAAGCACAGGCGAGTGGAGCATGACCAGGAGAAGGGGCACTGTGATGGGTGTGGAGGAGGGGGGAAGGAAGCGAAGGAAGCGATGAGGTGGAAAGAGAAGTGGTTGAGGAGGGGGGAGGTGACAGTTGAGAAGGGGAAAGGGAGGGGGAAGGGGAGCGATGAGGGTTCGGGATAACATAGCATGGTTATTTGCATGGGGGCGTTTTAAGGGGCGTTAGCTTGGGAGCGCAGTAATGATACGACATGTTACGGTTTACAGGTTTACAGTTCGCAGGTTTGCAGGATTGCAGGATTACGGGTTTGGCTTTTAGTTCGTGTGAAGGGCGTTAGGCTTATGGCGTCTAAGGGATTGAAGAGAGTACTGGGGTTAGTGGTGAGTGTGATGGCTAGGGAGGATAGGAGAGTATGGCGGGGTTAGTCTCTTCTTGGATAGGCCTGGGGAGGGACTTGCGATGGCATAGGACGGTAGACGTGTAGGTCTGTTGAGTGTGGTTCTGCCTACAACGCAACTGAGGAGGGCGTAGCCTGGGAACTGAGGAGGGCGAAGCCTAGGACTTTGGAGGTTGTTCTACCTGTGGTCAAGGTCAGACTGGGGCGTAATCCAGGAGTGTACGTTACAATATCCATATCCGAGGCCTACACACCGGTCACAGAGGTCTCGTTATGGGAACGCTGTGCTTATCTATACCCGTTGCAAACGCAACGCTAGAAAACCACGAAACCCATGCCTGGGACTTTGGGCTGTCCTACCCGGAGGTAAGGACAGGACTGGGGCGTAACACATGGGAGTGAGTAAACGTTTACCTCACAACATCCATATCCGAGTTCACACCGGCTACAGCAAGCAAGGACTCGCCGTACAAGGAACGCTATGCCCATTACCTGCCTTGCAAACGAGTTACGCTAGAAACAATGCCTATTTTACAACACCAGCACCCCCCTTCCTCACCCTATCACCCCCGTCCCCGCCTCCCTCCCCTTCCGAAGCCCCAACCACCGCCTCCTCGCGCCCCCCTGCACAACATCCCCCTCGACCCCAAACCCGCTCGTCCCTTTACTAACAACAACCCCATACCCGACCCTCACCCGCGACGCCTCGCCGGGCGCGTACCCCACGGCGCCCGCGTCGCCGGCGCCCCACGGCACCTTCTCCAGCGCGGGCCCGCGCGTGGCGGCCGCGATGGCGCTGAAGCGCGTCGTGCGCGTCACGCCCTCCTCCAGCACGGCGTACGTCCCGTACGCCACCGCCAGGACGCACAGCGCGATAGCCACCGTGTAGACGCCCCACAGGTCCGCCGCGTGGTACTTGTACCGGTTGGCCGTGCGGTGCCGCGTGCAGGGGAACTCCGTGTCCCTCCCGCCCCTCGCCGTGCCGGACACGGTCTCCGGGTCCGCGGCCCAGACCACGGCCAGGAAGCGCGGGTTGGAGAGCATGGAGAGGAGCATGTCCTCGTAGAGCGTGGGCAGCGCGGCCTGGAAGTCCGGGACGGCCAGCCACGAGTGGCCGTCGACGAGGCGCGTCTGCGTGAGGGCCGTGCTGGTGATCTTGAAGGGCTCCGTGACGGTGCCGTTGACGAAGGCGCGGAACTGCCGCCCGAGCGAGTGGTACGCCGCCACCGTGCGGTAGCGCTCGACGTCGCCCGAGGGCAGGACGTAGTTGGCCTGCGGGACGGCGGTGGTGTTGTCCAGCGTGCTGTCGTTGGCCAGGGCGCCGCGCACGAGGGTGGTGTCGATGACGCGCCGGAGGTGCTCGCGCGACTTCACCCGCGTGTGCTGCAGCGACGAGTTGTACGTGAACTGCACCTCGTAGCGCGTCTCGTAGTGCTCGCACCCGAACACCTTGGGCGTGAAGGCCGTGTCCCAGCGCGGGTCGTCGCGCGAGCCCGGCTGCTCCCTCGAGGGGTCGTCGACCGCCGCGTAGCCCACCCAGACCACGGGCTCCGTGCGCAGCGCCCCGAGGTGCCTGGGGTGCGGCGGGCGGTCGTCCGGGATCCCGCCCGAGTGCGAGGGCACCTGCTCGTCGGCGTACTCGCCCTCGAAGGCCTGCGCCATGTACGTGGTGTTGGTGCGCGGGGCCAGGTCGTCGGTGCCGAAGGGCGGCTCGAGCCCGCGGAGCGTGCCGGCCTCGGCGCCGACGCCGCTGGCCAGCTCGGTGCACTTGTAGCCCGGGCCCACGAAGTCGATCGTGAAGGTGCAGTTCCAGCCCGGCGAGCAGATCTCGGTCGAGGCGTTGTCGCGCATGACGGGCATCTTGAGGAAGGCCGCCAGCGTGGCGACCTGCTCGATGGGCTGGCTGGCCGCCGTGTAGTAGTCGAACGAGTCCGGGTTGTCCGCCTCGTCGTCGCTCGTCGTGGCGTTCCAGTACGACACGGACAGCTCGTTCATGCCCTCGACTCTGACGGGCTCGCGCCAGCTGTTGGTGCCCTCGTGGGCAAAGTTGAAGGAGCGCACGGACGGGCACCGCGTGTGCTCCACGACGGTGGTGGGCTCGACCACGAGGGTCTCGGAGGCGAAGATGACGACGAGCGGCGTGCACCACACGCCGATGGCCAGCAGCATGGCCAGCTTGGCCTGGCGGAAGAGCTCGAGGTTGAAGAGCGAGGGGAGGTCCTCGGTGGCGGCGAAGAGCGAGTCGACGGCCGCCAGCGAGAGCACCTTGTGGCGCACCGTCATCCACACGCGCTGGCGGAAGGCCGTCACCGCCGCGGCCGCCAGCGACGCCTTGGAGAGGAACGAGAGCGTGGCGCCGTAGCGGAGGAGCCGGATCTGGTTGGTGGCGTCCTGGCCGTCCAGCCCGCGGTAGAAGAGGTGGTGGCCCACCGCGAAGAGTATGCCCGTGAGGAGGAGGATGTACATGCTGTAGTGCGGCAGCCAGTAGCGGAGGAGCCAGCTGGGCCGCCTCGGGGCCGGCGGGGGCGCGCCGTTGGCGGCGGCCGGGTCGTAGCCCGGCGGGTAGTAGACGATCCCGCCCATGCGGTTGGGGGGAGGCGAGAGGAGGCCGCCGCCGGATGCGGAGCGCCGGTGGAAGTAGGGCGAGTAGTTGGGGCTCGTGACCGAGTCCTTGCCTGGTGTTGGCGGGTTGGAGCTCGGCCTGTAAGCGGCCGGTGTTGGGGGCGTAGAGCCGTACCAGAGCGGAGTTGGCGGGCTGGACCCGGAGCGGTTGTGTCCGGGGGGGCTTGCTACGTACGGGAGGTTGGACGCGTTCCGGCTGTGCGTCGGCGTCGAGGAGTTCGATCCTGAGCGGCCGGGGGCGGGTGGTAGTGTTGCGTCCTGGGCTCTCGTCCCCGAGTGGCCGCCAGACCCGACCCCGTCTCTCGCGGCGGCGTACTCGTCCTCGTCGTCCTTCCCGGAGTTAAAGTCCGGCCTTTTGAAGGTGTCCCTGCGGAGCGGCGGCGACCCGATGGGCTTCCGCACGAGGGCCGGCTCGATGGGGACGGGCTGCCACGCGTCGCCGGGGCCCATGGCGGGCGACGCCAGGCCGCGCGCTGCGTCTGGAGGGTCTGATGGGGGCGCGTCCCGCCGGTAGGTGTCCATGTTGACGTCTTCTTGGACCATTGGGAAGTATTCGCCGCCGAGGAGATCGGTGGAGGAAGTGAGATGGGACATGGCGGGGAGAAGAGGGTGAGCGGTAGTCAACGCTACCTCTCTGGAATGGACGAGGCAAGGGAGATCGCCGAGGGTATCATGGGGATGGGGGTCTTTGTCAGACGTCGGAGTTTAGACGGTGTACTTTGGGGGACGTAGGGAGAAGCGGCTCGGGGGTATCACGGGCGCGGGTGGCTGTTGCTAAAGGGAGCGCAGAAGATACTTGTAGGGAGCAGCAAGTATCCACAAGGCCGTACGGCGAGCCCGCTGCGGGACGAAAGACAATACATTGGTCGCTATGCGGGAAGAGCAGAGGGGGGTGAGACTGCCGTGGTAGCGTTCAGCCCTGTACGGAGACATCACGACGGAGAGCGCGCCATTGGGCGGGCACAGCAGTAGACATGCACGTTGGTAGGATTGGGGCGGTGCCGGCGGTAGATGGCTAGGCTCATCTCTCGAGCGAAGCGTTGCTCGTTGCTTGGCCTGTGGCGCGCAGGGATAGCGATCCTGCGGACGCGTGAAGCAAGATGGCTTGGGAGTACCCTGTGAGGGCTTGCTTCCCCTTGAGACGGAACGGAGCCACGATGCAATCCGAAGCCTCGAGATATCAGCTGATCGGTAAGGCGCGGGCTGGCGAAGGACTCGGTGCAGCAAGCGCGAGTGCGAGTGCAGAGCAGTTGGGGGCCGCCGGCCAGGCTCTGGGTTCGCAGCGGACGCTGGGAATCCTGCGGACTGGCGTGCAACGAATCTCCTCCGCCGAGACTTCGGAGCGGGGCCGCGCCTCACGGGGCATGTAAGCTGACAGCCTACTCTACAATATAACAAAGAGCCAGCCCACAAATGGGAGAAAGGAACGCTGATCCCCGGGGAGCCCCACCAGAGCAAAGACTGTCATCTTCAAAGGGATCGATCTTGGGCTGTCGTGGCGTAAAACTTTGGGCTCCAGCGCGCGGGCACATTCCAGGCCTTCTAGAAGCTCTCTCCCTTGAAGCTCACCCTCCTCTTCGGAGAGGCGGGTTTCAGGGTGGTCTCTCCAGATCATCCCTTGCTTACGGCACGCCAGCGCACCGCGGACCTCAGGTGCCCTCGTCTTGTGTTCCTCGCGTGCTTTGGAGTTCCGGAAATAGATTAGAGTTTTCTGGGCCGGCGGTGAGGCTTGGTGGCTCCGCACCGGCGGGCATGGGGGCTGTGGCGGGGGAAATATCCGACGTCAGCGAGGTAGAGTGCTGACGGTGGAACACGACGTGTGAGATCTCGGCGTCCCACGCGACCATCTGATGAATTCTTCTCTGATGCAACTGCCGCGGCGAGAATGACTCTTCGGCCACGAGATTCGCCACGGTCGCCGGTCTGGGCGAGATGAATGCAGGCATCGCTGACAGTCTCCAGGGCCGCAGCCGGGCAACGAGTCTTACATCATCCAGGCCAAGGGCGGCTCAGACGTGGGATCTCCCGATCCTGCTGTCGTGGCCAGCCCTACGGCCAATGCGCTGTCGCCGTCTGGGCGTCGAGAGAGCGCCGATCGCCGTCATTCGGAACGAGCATAGCCAGGCAGAGCATCGTGGGCCAGGGAGAAGGGTCTCATCTTGGGCCGCAAGATGGATTTCCGACTTGGGACGGCCTCTCCAGTTTGGGATGTGATGGATGGCCAAGACGATCCGGCGGGTGGCGGGAGTGATTGAGCGAACTGGTCACACTGGACAAGCGCTGGAGGTGACCACTGGCGGCGGTTTGCAGGCGTGGCGCTGGCCCTGGAGCAGGCGCACAGACAGGGGCGGAGCTGGTGCCTTACCGGCGATCTCCCATTGGGTTCTGACCCTTACGTAACCTGGGAGCACTGTCTGGGAGCACTGTGCCTAATATCCGAGGCCACAATCTCTACAGGACATCACGGGACCCCGCCCGCCAGCGCACACCAATCGCCCAGGCCACCAGACCCAATTCCCAAAGCGTGCGAGCGCCATGCTGCTCCTGCACCGGCGCCTAATCTGGCGACACGCCTGCACACGCGGCCTGCCATCCCCGGCCCGGGGAATCAGGAATCCCGCCCTTGGCGCCTCGTCACAGACCAGATGAAGTGTCGTGGCTCCTCTTTTCCCGGCCAATCAGCGGCGCCTGTCCCTCGCCCTGCCCTTCCACTGGCCGTCGCGTGCTTGCCCGCCTCCAGCTTCCGAGGGCCGATGACGGGGTGCGATTTGTGAGCTGGACGATGGGGGGGCAGGGTTTCCGGCGGATGGGGCACGGGCGGGATGAACGACTGGAGGTGGGAGCCCCAGGCGTCGAAGCCGGCGGTTCTGCCCCGACGCTTCCAGGCTCGAGCGGGAGATCGAGAGGTCGTCACCGCCAGAATCTGGAGCTCCACTCGGGACCCGGCGCTTGCCCCGCTCCTGGTGCTGGGTGGTGCTCAGTGGCTGCTTGGCCAGCATGTTGGGTTGCCCTTCTCGCGCGGGACCGCTGGCTCCCAACCACCGCGCGAAGCAAAGCTCCCAGGAGGCCGCTCGCCGAATTGATTGTTAGTGACCCTCGCCTGCTCTCCACTCGCCAGGGTGGCACTTTTCGCCCTGAATTTCCGCCTCTGTCTCAGCTGTGACGTCCCCCCTACCGAGCACTCGTCACTCTGCACAAGCACATATATCAAGCACGTCTGCTCCACCTCTGCATCTCCAGACAGAAAACACACTGCAGTCCCAAACCTCTCACATCTCAAGCTCACCCCGTCGTCCCAAGGCGTGAGCCCCATCCCCTGCCGTGCGACCCTCCCCAGGCCCCCGTTTCAGGTCCCCTGCGTAACCCAGCCCCCCTGAAAAAGGACGCAGGCAGCGCGGCATCGAGCGTTGCGCAACACCGAACCCGCTCCCGCCACGCGGGCTCCCTCCGCCGACCCACCCGCAGCGACCCTTTCCCGCCCCTGATTCCCCCACTTCGATCGGGTCGAAAGGGCCTCCAGCTACACCGCTGTCCGCCGAGAGAAACCGGGACTGGCGGGGCCGTTTCGGACGCTCCTGGTTGGATGGGCGCCGCATTAAAGGCCTCTTAGGGGGAAAAGGACGCGCAATTTTCTGCCACAGGGGCGCATTACATATACAAGCCGAGCTGAGCTTTTTTGGTCTGGCCGTGGCTGGGCCGCATTCTGCCGCCTCCTTGGAGCCCAGTTGGAGGCCTAAGAGCTTTAAGCTTTTGAGTTTGAGGCCGACCTTGAACTCAACAACAACACTCTCAGAAACGCCAGAACTCAGGACTGAGGACGCAGTTTTGTAAAACCCGAGATCGAAAAGGAGAAAAGGAGCTCTTTCGCCGAGCTCCCGGCACGCCGACACCATGCCCGCCGGACTACAGGAGACCGTCACCATCATCAACAACTCGGGCAAGATCATCAGCACCGTATGCACCCTCCCCACTCTCAACCTCCCCCCTCGACCCGAACCCAACCACCCCCTGCTAACACAACAACCACAGGGCAAGCAGCTCTTTGGCATCTTCAAGGAGGCCAAGTCCTCCTACAAGGACAAGAAGGCTTGCATCAACCACGAGCGCTCTCTGCAGCGCTCCCAAACCTTCGACGTCGCCGGCGGCGGCGGCGGTGGCTTCCCGCAGTACTACGAGGCCTACGAGGAGTTTGACTACGGCCATAACCCGCCCTATGGACCCTCCGACACGCGCTCGAACGCCTCGGGTCGCTCGCGCCGGTCGCACCGCCCGCGGCCCCGCGGGCCCGCCCTGACGGAGGCGAACCTGCGCACGCACTCCGAGGTGTCCGCCACGCCGCCGTCCGCCCGCCCGCAGGGCTACCGCTCGCCCTACGCCGAGACGACCTCGCGCGACGTGACGCTCTCGCGCCCGACCCTCGCCCGCGCCCCGACCCACGGCGTCATCGACGAGTACGGCCCCCCGCACCCGCCGCAGCACCCGGCGTACGCCATGCAGCGCTCGGCGTCGGACCCGGCGCTGCAGCGCAAGAAGGTCAAGGAGATCGACATGGACCTGGCGTACGGCAACGTGCCGCCGGACCTCGAGTCGCGCACCGACCTGGACCCGCTCGCGTCGCCCGACGGCCGCGAGGCCCGCACGCTGATCCACCGCGTGGAGGGCCTGCTGGAGGAGGCGCGGTGCGTGCAGCACTCGGCCGGCGCCACCATCTCGCACCTGCAGCGCAACCCGGACGCCGCCGCCGCCGTGGCCCTCACCCTCGCCGAGCTGTCGACCATCGTCGGCAAGATGAGCCCCGCCGTGCTGGGCGCGCTCAAGGGCGGCAGCCCCGCGGTGTTCGCGCTGCTGGCCAGCCCGCAGTTCCTGATCGCGGCCGGCGCGACGGTCGGCGTCACGGTGGTCATGTTCGGCGGGTGGAAGATCATCAAGCGCATGAAGGAGAAGCGCGCGCTCGAGCGCCAGGCCGTGGCCTTCGAGGCCAACCCCATGACCGGGCTGGCGCCGATCCCGCCCATGGCCGGCGGCGGCCCGCCGCAGGCGCAGGCGAGGGGCTTCGCGCCCGAGGAGGAGTGGGGCCAGGAGCTCGCCTACGAGGGGGACGCGCAGGAGGCGCTGGTCATCGAGCGCGAGCTGGGCGGGATCGAGTCGTGGCGGCGGGGCATCGCGCCGTTCGGCGAGAACGGCGAGGCGGACATGGAGCTCATCTCGCCCGAGGCGTCGCGCGCCATGAAGAAGGAGAAGAAGGAGCGCCGGCGGCGGCGGCGGAGCACGGACGACCTCGTGGGGCCCGACGACTCCATCTCCATGGCCGGGCGCACCGAGTACTCGGAGCGGTCGCACCGGTCGCACAGGTCCCACCGATCCCACAAATCGGAGAGGACGGGGCACGGCGAGAGGAGGGGGAGCAGGGACGAGGAGAGCGAGGCGAGCAGGAGGAGCGGGAGGAGCGGGAGGAGCAAGAGGACGGTGAGGACGATCGAGGGGCCGAAGGAGGAGGGGCTGGAGCTTGTGTTTAGGGGGAAGGAGAAGAAGGGGGGGAACATGCTCAAGTCGCTGTTTAAGAAGAAGAAGGAGAAGGACGAGGGGAGGACGCTGAGTATCATGGTGTAGGGTGGGTGGGGAGGATAGGAAGACGAGAGGGGAAAAGAGACGGGTAAGAAGGGCTGGGTTTTGGGATTGATTTGATTGGAGTCAGGAGTATCGCATCGCCCAGAAAACCCCTGGGCGCACCCGCCTTTCCGGGATTTCGTCATTGTAGGTTAGGGTCACTGGGATCGGATCTGGAGTTAGGACTTAGCATATCGCTGCTCATACCGAGTTAGGCACCCTCTTGAATTTTTGGATGTTATGAAGAACCCTGTGTTTTTCTTGTGTGCTCGTTCTGTGATATTTCGCCCTTCTTTCCGTCTTCGTCGTTAGGGAACGTCATAGGAGGTGAGGTGGGGCGAGGCCATCCAGAAGAGGGGAGTTATCTACAAGTAGGGGAGAGACTCAGACCACCGGGTGGTCAAGAACCAAAGGGGTCGGTCTTCTTCACTCTCTTCGTGGCAATTCATACATGACATAGTCACTGAGGGCTGAGCCCGGCAGTTACACTTCACATCGTTCGATCCTCGCCCAGACCCAAGCTTCACGATCCTCGGATGATGGACAACTTTCGCCTGCAAACATTGAGTGACAAACGAAAATTCTTGAAGCATGGTTCCCTATAATACATATCCCCTCCCATCCCGAAGAAAACACTGTAAACGAAATGCATCCCATTCGCATTGCCATTGCCATCTGCACTCCCATCTCTCATCTCATCTCGACTTCCATCCCTCAGCTTCTCGCAAATCAGCGCAAAATCCCAGTGCAGAACTCCCAGATGCCACCTCACGTCAGCCCCAGCACCGCTCGGCCAGAGCACCAGCTCACAGGTCCCTCACCCCGCCCGGCGCTTCTAGTGCCCCCTAGCCCTCTTCCCCCCGCCCCCGGCCTCCGAGTCCCCCCTCGGCCTCTTGTTCGGGTTGAACTCCCCGGCGGACGGGTTCATCCCGCCCCTGCCCCTGCCCCTGCCCGCCCCGCCGCGCCCGGGCGGGACGTACGCGCCGCGGCCTCTGTGCGCGCCGCGCGGGACGGGGAGGGACGAGACGCCTCTCCCTTGCTGTTGCTGTTGGCCCTGGGCTTGTTGCTGCTGGGCTTGGGGTTGTGGTTGGGCCGGGAGTTGCTGTTGGGGCTGGGCTTGGGGTTGCTGGGCCTGCGGCTGGCCCTGTGGCTTTTGCGTCGACTGGCCGAACTTGGGCTGCTGGATTTGCTGCTGTCCCTGTTGCTGGTGTACTTGTTGGCCTTGTTGGGGTTGCTGCTGGCCCTGCGGGGTCTGCTGCTGTTGTCCCTGCTGCTGGCCCTGCTGCTGGCCCTGCACCTTCTGAGCAAACGGGTTTGGCGCCGCGGGACTAGCCGTCGCCGGCGTCGCAAACGGATTCGGGAGAGTGGCTTGTCCCTGGCCCTGGGGCTGCTGGCCCGGAGTCTGCTGGGCCTGTTGCTGGCCCGGCGTCTGCTGAACCTGTTGCTGGCCCGGCGTCTGCTGGACCTGCTGCTGCCCTGGCGTCTGCTGCACCGTCTGCGCATGTCCCTGTCCCTGTCCCTGTCCTTGCCATTGCTTCGCCTCCGGCCCTGCGAAATCATTAGTTCCATCCAGCCCGACGCCTCCTTGCCCTCCGCCCCCAAACATACCCGGACTCCTCCCCATCGGGCTCTGCACCCCGGCCCCCTGCTTCGCCCCTCCCACGCCCGCGGCCGGCGCCGCAGCGGGTTTGGGCGCCTGCGCCGCCTGCGCGACCTCCCACACCTCGCCCACGGGCTTCTCGGGCGTCTCGCTGGCCGCCGTCTGCACGACCCCGAGCTTCGCCTGGGCCGACCGGAACTTGTTCTCGGTCATGTTGATCTTGACCGTGGCCTTCTTCTGCTCCATCATCTGGCCCGACTCCCTCGCGGACGCCACCTTGGCGTCGTACTCGCTCTTAAGCGCAGTCTCGACTTCGGTCCTCAGCTTGGCCGTCTCGCTCTCCAGGCGCTTCTTGAGATTGTTGGCGAAGATGGACTTGGCGGTCGCGTGCGTCGTGAGCAGCTTGCGGAGCTCCCCGTCGGAGAGTTGCGTGAGGTCGCTCGGTGGCCCCGCCGTGGGCGTCGCGGGTGGGGCGGGAGTCCCGGGCGTTCCCGGCGCCGGCGCCTCGGGTCCCTCCGCACTCTTAATGATCCGCTCCTGCTCGAGCTTCAGCCTAAGCTCGCCCTCAGCCTTCTGCCACTCCGCCTTGGCCTTCTCAAAGTCCTCCTCCTTCGTCTTGAAGCTGTCCTCGAGCTCCGCGCGAGCTGTCCGCAGCTTGTTGTTGAGGGCATCGCGCATCTTGTCGCTGCGCTGCTTGATGGTCTGGTCGATCTTGTCTTCGACTTCCTGTGCCTTGGCCGCAAACTCGGCCGCCTTGGCCTCCGCCTCGCGGACCTTGTCCTCGAGAGCCTTGCGCTCGTCGTCAGATAGCGCGGGGGCGTTTGCGGGGGCGTTCTCGGCGGGAGCCCCAGTGGGAGCCTCGGTCACTTCGCCGGCCTCGGCTGCACTAGCGTTCGCGCGTTCAAGAGCATGATCACGCTCGGCGATGGCGTGCTCAAGCTCCGATCGTAGCTTCTCCAGATCGAACTCCGCTTCAGCCTTCTGGTTACTGACTGCGGTGAGTTCCTCCCGAACTGTGGCCAGCTGCTGCTCGAGCTCCGCAACCTGTTGCACCAGCTCGTTGGCGGCAGTGTTGTCGGATGGTTGCTCGCTAGCAACTGGCGCGGGAGCTTCTGTGGGAGCGGGAGCAGGAGCCTGCGCGTTCTGCAAAGCCTGTTGCTGCAGCGTCTCGATCGTCTGCTGGTACTCGGCGATCTGCCTCTCCAGCCCGGCCTTCTCCTGGTTCGACGACTCGAGCGCACTATTCGACGTCTCGAGCGCGCTGTTCGACGTCGTGCTCTGCTGCGCCGACGCCGCGAGCTGGTTGTTCGCCGCGTCCAGCTGGTCCGCCAACTCCTTGGCCCGCTGGAGCGCCTCGTTCTTCTCGCCCGAGATCTTGCGCGACCGCTCCTTGAACTGGTCCACCAGCTTCTGCCGCGTCGTCTGCCAGTTCCCGCGCTCCGTCTCGATCGCCGCCTCGAGCTCCGCCACCTTCGCCTCGTTGCCCTTGAGCGCGTCCCGCTCCGCCTCGAGCTCCGTGATCTTCTCCTTGAGCTGCTCGAGCTCGGCGGCGTCGACCCGGCCGTACTTGGTGAGGATGTCCTCCGTCCGCTTCTGCCACCTGTCGCGGTCCTCCTGGATCTGCTTCAGCTCCTCCTCGAGGAAGGTCTTCTCCGTCTTAAGGGACTCAATCTGAGACTCGAGGGGTTGGATCCTGCCGCTGAGCTCCTCGATCTTGCCGTTCTTCTCGGTGATCTGCGCTCTCGCCTGGTTGAGTTCGTTCCGTAGCGTGGCGCTGCTCTCGCGGTAGAGGTTGAGCTCGTTGAGCTTGGCGACGATCTCCTGGTGCGACAGTGAGCTGCGGCCGCTCTCCGCCACGGCTCTGCGCTCCTGGTCCAGCTTGAGGCGCGCCTCGTCGAGCTGTGACTGCGCGTACTCGAGCTGCTGCTGCAGCCGCTTGCACTCCGACACCCGCATCTCGTGCTGGACCTCGAGGATCTCCTTCTCGCGGCGGAGGTATCCGTTGAGCTCCCGCAGGCCGTCGACATCGACAACGGGACCTGTCGATTCCTGGTTCTCGTCGTAGTTCTGGAGCCTGTTCTGCTGCAGGCTGGCGATCTGGCCGGTGACGCTCTCGAGCTGCTGGTGGAGAAGCCGGTTCTGGGCGTTGGTGTCCTCGCGGCGGGCGTTGAGCTCCAGGATCTCCTTCTCCAGTTGCTGGCGGCGCTCCTCCCATGAGGACTCGCCCTGCGCGAGCGCCACCTTGGCGGATTCCGCAGCCGACTTCTGGGTCGAAGCCTCGTTCTTCAGCTCGTTGTACTCGCCGCGGAGGGCCTGGACCTGCTTGGCAGCCTCGGCGTGCTTGACCAGCTCCTGCTCGTAGTCGTGGTGAGCCTTTGCTGCAATCTCGGCCTGCGCGCGCAGATCCTGCTGGTGGAACCTCGCAGTGTCGGCGTGCCTCTCGACGTCGTCCTTCAGCCTCTTCACCTCCTCTTCGAGGATTCGCTTCTCATCCTCCACTCTCCTGGCAACCTCGCCCTGGGAGTCCCGGAGAGTCGAGAGCTCGCTGTTTGAAGTAGCAAGCTCGTGCGACATCTCCTGGACGCGCCGGTCCAGCTCGGCAACCTTGGCATCCTTCTCGCCGATAAGTCTGTCCATCTCCTCCATGGCCTGCTCCTGGGAGGCGGTCACATCGGCTAGCGCCTCTTCGTTGCTCTGGCTGAGCTCGCGGAATCGCTCGGCCTGGCCCTGGGCGTTTTCGAGTTGCGAGCGCGTGAGTTCCAGGTCCCGCTTCAAGTCGGAAATCTCGTCGGCGAGATTCTGCATCTCCTGCTCGTGGTCTTGCTCGGTAGACTCGGCCTCGGCGGCGGTGCCGGGTCGGGGGGTCGGCCGGGGCTGGAGTCGCCCAACTCGCTCCTCCGCGTTCCGAAGGTTGATCGCGAGCTCGTCGACACGAGCCTGGAGGTGATCACGCGTGGTTTTTGTCCCCACAAGATCCTCGCGCACTTGGCTCAGGTTGCTTGTAAGTTCATCGATCCGCTTCTGCGCCTCTCGCGAATCGAACTCCTTTCGCAACTGCAGCTTCTTCCCCTCCTCGGCCTCGGAGGTAAGCTTGCGCTTCGTCTCCTCGAGCTCGGCCTCAAGGCCATCGATTCTCGCCTGCGACTTCCTCCGCGACTCGGACTCCGCGATGTCCCTCTCGTTCATCAGCGACTGCTGAGAGGCGAGCAGATTCCCGAGGCGGTCTTTCTCCTCGATCAGCGTCTCGTTGTTCTTGCTGAGGCGGTCCTGGATGTCCTTCCACAGCGTCTTCTCCGCCTTGAGGTTGGCCGCCTCGTTGCGGGTGCTCTCCATGAGCTCTCGGGTCTCGACGAGCTCCTCGGCTACCTGTTGCGTGCGGATGTCTTGCTTCGCCGCCGTCTCGGAGAGACTCTGGTTGCGCTTCTGCAGCTCGGACTGCTCGCCCTGGAGCGCGACGTAGTTCGCGTGGAGCATGTCGTACCGCTCGGAGGCCAGGTTGATCTGACTGGTAAGCCTGACAACCTCTCCGTGCAGGGACGTCTTCTCGCCCGAAAGCCTATCGACCTGCTCCCGCATCGTCTGCCGGACCATGTCCTGCTCCGTGCGGTAGTTGTCAAAGTTGGCCTCCAGTTGTCGGAGCGCCGCAGCGGACACGTGCTCGTGGTCGTCCTGGCCCTGCTCGATGCTAGCGAGAGGCGGCCGCTGGCCGTCCTCGCTGCCTAGGACAGAGGCCAGCTCGCCGGCGTTGGCCTTTTGCTGGAGGAGACGGCGGAACATGTCGCGCTCAGACTTGTACGACTCCATTGTGGTCTTGAGGGACTGCGCCTCGTCGTTCAGGTTGACGAGCTCCTGCTCCAGGCGCTCGACGGCCTTGTGGTCTTCGGCGGCCTGGTGTTTCGCGGCGATCGCCTCCTCGCTCTCCATCTGCTCGGCCAGCTCTCGGGTGACCCTGAGCAGCTCCTGGTTCTTCTCCTGCAGCTCCTTGATGTCCTTGAAGACGACGAACTTTTGCGTGATGAATTGGTGCGTGTCGGACATGTCGGATAGGGCGTCCTCCGTGATCTCGCCCTTGGATAGCTGCTCGAGGCGGTACTTTTCCTCCTCGGTCAGCTGGCCAAGACCCTTCTCACGAGCGTGCATGTTGAAGACGAGCATCTGGATCTGGGTGCTGAGATCGCGCAGCTGCGTGCGGTGGATTTTCGACTCAGTCTGTGCATTGGACAGGGCGCCCTCCGCCTTCCGCGCGGCCCGCTTCGCGATGTCGCGCTCCTCGTGGCTGTGCTCAGATAGCTCGGACATGTGGTTGAGTTCGTTCCGCAGCGCGTCGTTCTCGGACTGTAGCTCGTCGAGCTGGGGCGCCTTGGCCTCGAGAGTGGCCAGGACGTGGTCCAGCTCCTCGGATAGCTGCTGATTCCGTCGCTTCTCGCCCGCCAGTTGGCCCTTGAGCTTGAAGACCTCGTCCAGAGCTTGAGTGGCGGTGATCGTGGTCTTGCTGCGAATGGAACCGGGGGTCGCGAAGGGCGACATGGCGCGTCCAAGCGAGGATCCGTTGGCGCGGGGGGTCTGCGGTGCCGACGAGGCGGGGGGCGGCTCGTGCTGGGCGCGGGCCTGGAACTCATCGACCTCGCCCTCGAGTTGCTGGACGCGGCCTTCGAGCTCGGTAACGGTCTGGCGCTCGCGCTCTAGGTCCAGGCGGACCCGTCGGATCTCGTTCTCGTAGTTGTCCTTGGTCCTCTCCTTCTCGAGCTCCATCTCCTGGACGCGGGCCTGGTGTTTCCTAGTGAGCTGGTCCGACATCTCCACGAGGCGGCGCTGGTTCTCCAGCTCCTTCTTGTAGCTCTCCTCCGTCCGCGCGAACGCCTCCTGCTGTTGCTGGACCTTGACCAGAGCCTCCTCGGCCTTGGTCTGGGCCGCCTCCAGTCGCTGCCGCAGCTGCTGTTCGCCCCGCTTCATCGAGTCGAGATCGGTCTTCGCCTCTTCGTTCTGGCGCTGCAGTTCGGCAATTCGCGCACCCTTCTCCTTCCGGAACTTGAGCGCCTCGTCGGTCTTTGTCTTTAGCTCGTTCTCGAACCACTCGCCGCTGCGGCGCGCGAGATCCAGCTGCTGCTGGAGGGACTCCGCCTTGTACTTGGAGCTGTTCGAGGAGGCCTGCGCCGCCTGGACGCTCTGCTGGAGGCCCGTGATCTCCTTGGTGAGCTGGACATTCTTCTGGTGCTGGTTCGAGAGCTCGTCGGAGAGCTGTTCGTCGCGCGCGTTTCGCGATTCGAGGAGCGCCATATTAGTGCGGTTCGATGCCTGGAGCGACTCGATTCGGTCCTTGAGGGTTCCGATTTCCGAGTCATACTCAGAGGACCTCGACTTGACGGACTGAAGCTCATTCTGGAGTGATTGTCGTGTGGATTCTGCGCAGACAATAGATTAGCGTCAATTCACTGTTGGAGAACAGCAAATCACTATGCGACAGGAATAGCGCATACCTTCATCCTTTAATTTTTGTCTGACCTCCTCCACCTCTTTCATGGCCTTGTCTGCCGTCGCTTTAAATGTCTGACATCTTGCCTCGGATCCGACGACAGCGTTTTCCAGCTCGATGTCAACGCGCAACTTTTCAGAGTAGAGCTCGTCAAACTCTTTCGCCTTCGTCTCGACTGCCTTCAAGAGGCTCGATAGGTTCGTGTCGGCGGCAAGTGTCGTTAGACCGTCCTGCTCGAGGCCTAGATGCCCGGCAATGTAGCCCAAGTCGGCTACCGCCATGATGATAGGATTATCGCGACTCGCGCGACTGCATGGAAGCCGATGTGACTTTTCGCGGAATCGATCGAAGGGTCGGCTGAGTTGGTGGTGACTTGGCTAGCTCGAGCTCTGGAATGCGTCGCACAAGAAAAGAAATGGTTGAGGTATGGAAAGGCGCGACACTCCGCAAGGAAAAGAAATGGCCTCGGGGGCCCGAATTAGAAAGAAACGACGACGGGGAGGGGAATTAATGTCGCTTGATGGCCTGGCTGTCGAGGCTCCAGGTGCGAAGGTGAAGCCGCGAAACAAATCCTGCAGCTGTTTGTAGACGCCGCGACAATAAGCTTCGATGCTGCCTCGCGTGTTTGGGCCACCAGCTGTTGGCGTATGATTAGGTAATGGCCAAGGTTCCCGAGCAACAGCGCGCGAGCAGTGCGCCAATCACATACGCGGAGGGCTCCAGGTTTCTTATGTAATGCGTACAGCCGAGGGGCTTATGTAAGGGGTGAATATTGGATCCCCGGGCGCGAATCTGTCTGGTCCCGTCGTTGAAGCTGCCTCTGGAGGCTCAAGGGATACCTCATGAAAGCCAAGGCGTCGACCCTCATTACACCCGGAAAGTCAGGTTTTCGCGTTGTAATTTGGGAAATGATTTTTTTTTCTAACATAAAATCTGAACACCCATCTCTCGGTCTCGCTATGCTCTAAAACACCTAACTTGCCTATGGCGAGGTTGTAGAGTCCGCGACGGCATGCAACGAACCTCTCACTGGTGGCTTCATCATTATATCAGACGTAAATTCCATCCGTTCGTTTTGCGACTCTATAAAAAACTGGTTCGGAAATGGGGCTACCGCTCCTCATCGGATCCGCGACCACCGATCGCGAGATCAAGTCCACAGCCCCGGCATGTCTTGCCACCGTGCCAGGCTGGCAATCGACTTAACCGGTATCCCACAGCTGTCCCGAGGGAAGGTATCTCGGTTGATATTGCGGCTTCATAAATCTCACGTAGTGGGCATAAGAGGCTGTCCGTGGGGCTCGGGGGATATACGTTTCCTTGCGCTGGCACCGGCCATCAGTTGGTTCGGCAACTGAAAGCAACAAGAGACCTTTGTCATGGTATTTCGGGTGGTACACGGCCCCCCCGCCTCTCTGACCCTTCTTGAGGTGTGGAGAAGTGGGATGCAGCACCGTAGGCAGGCCCCGAAGCTCGTGCATCGGCGGAGCCGAGACGAGTACAGTCATCGCGAAAGGGAGACGGCAGGTTGGCGAGAGGCTGTCTTCCAGCACAAGAATCAAGCTGCACTGCAGCTTATATGGTCGTTGAACACCGCCGTATCGGCCTTCTGGCTCGTTGGATGCAGCGTGGCCAATGGAGTTGCGTGTCCAGGTCGAGACGCCGCCCCTCGGATGGTGTTGTTCATCGCACGTCGAATACGCTCCGCTAACCTCGATCACCATCGCCAAAGTAGTTGGTGTTCACGACGAGTGTCGCCTAGCCATCAGGCCTCTGGACCAGGTGGAGCCGAGCGCCACCTTGGATAAGGAACCTGAACCGTCGTTGCCTGTCGAGGCGATTCAGAGTCGGTTGTAATCTGCCGTAGAGTATCTACGAGGCCGGACGATGAGTTGGCGAACCTGGAAGAGCCTTGAGGTCGAATCCAGAGAGGTGTGGGGGAGGAGAGACATCCAGCCCGTCGCACCTTCGAAGGATTTCTGTGGTGCGAGGAGTAAGGAAGGCACAGCCCGGACCAGCCGTTTCCGAGCAGGTCCTTCCTTCCCAAAATATACGGTAGGGAATCAACGGCGGTAGTCGCATGTCAGGGCCTGCATCTCGTCGCACAAGCCCAAGTCCGTCACGGAAATAATTCCAACGAAGCAATACGCGCACCACTTTCATAAAAATGCCGGCCCCATCACCCCTCCCGGCTCACACGGCGGTCCGACACCTTCCCATGTCCGACATGACGCCGCCGGTGTCTCCCTCCCCCGAAGCCTTGCAGCCGAAACTTGGAGGCGGTACGCACGACTTGAATACGAACCCTTGATCTCCTAACGTTTTCACGTCACTTGCACGTCGTCGAGAAAAAAGAAATTGAGATTGCGCGACCAGCTATGGAACATGGAAAAGGAGAAAAGAGAAAGAACTATGACACCTGGGGACCAACAGGAGGGCTCATTTCCGGGGTCGCTTGCAGACGAGGCAGATGCCCGAGTCGTTGGGCGCCCCGTTCTGCTTCCCGCCCTCCCCCTCGTTGCCCGCCTCGTCGGCCCCCTCTTCGCCCTCCTCCTCCTCTGGGATCACAGGCATAGACCCTATAACCTTCCCGTACTTCTTCCTATGGGTCCCCTGGAACCCAATCAAAATCTGCCCGTCCTTCTCCACATTCCCCTTCTCCTTCAATGTTTTCCTAATCGCTCTCCTCGACTGCGCAGACCCCGCAATCTCCACCGGCACCTCCGTGAAGCACCTCCACCCCCTCGCGACCCCCATGACCTTCCTGTCCTCCTTGCTGACCCTGAACATCTCGAGCTTGTCCCAGATTGCCTCGCCCTCCCTCCTGCCGATGTCGGGCTTCGCGACCAGGCCCATGCACTTGATCCACCCTTTCTCCCTCGGCATGCGCGCGATCTTGCGCAGCTCCGACTTCTCGGGGCGCGACCGCACGCACGGCAGGAGGCCGTTCTTCTGGACGATGGAGCAGGACCGGAGGATGTCGCCGAGGATGAGGGAGGCCTCGAGGTCGTAGTCCGGCCGGCGCGCGATGGGCTGGAAGCCGAGCTGCCTGTCGGTGGGCGGGACGCGGAGGTTGCTCGCGGTGCAGGTCTTCGAGGCGCCTGGGGAGTCCAGGTACTCGTCCAGCATGTCGGCGAATCCGGGAAGGTGGTCCCAGAGGAGGTAGGGGTTCAGGAACTTTTGGCGGGCTGGGGGTGCAGGGCTGGACATTGTGGTGGTGTTTTTGGTTGTTGCTGGATGTGTTGAGGGATGAGAGGGGTGTTCGTTGGTTGAAATGCGCTGGTGCTTCTGGTGATGCTGTTGTTTATGTTGTTGTTGATACTGCTGTTGATGCTGCCGTTGGTGCTGCTGTCGATTCTGCTGTTGCTGCTGTTGATGCTGCTGTTGATGCTGCTGTTGATGCTGCTGTTGATGCTGCTGTTGATGCTGCTGTTGATGCTGCTGTTGATGTCGATGCTTCTGAGAGCTTGAGCGATGTCCGTGGAGAGACGGACACGCAAAGGCCAGTCTTGAGATGCAGGGCATGAGGCTAATCGCTTGCGATTGTCGCTGTCGCAATAACTTGATCGAAACCGCCCGACTCTAACGATTCGAACTGGCCGCAATGGAACGATGCGTGGTTGCCGAAATGCGTAATGGATGAAAGATGGAAGACGAGGAAGACGGAATCCAGCGTTTCTGGGGAAGGACGAACGCGTCGGGATCCTGATAAACATCATCCTATTTTACCCTCAAAGCTTCTATGAGTACACTCATCACGCGGGGGCCGCTGCCGTCGCAACCGCAAGGTTTCGAAGCTAATCCCGGGCTTCGACGTGATGTTCCCCGTGGGGTGAGTTGCTTGAGAAGCTCACCCCTCCTTCAAACCCGGTCTCTGTATGGCTTCGTGTTCCTTCGCCGGAAACCTTGTTTATATTTTTAGATAGGAGATAAAATAGACTCCGGCCTTGAGCGTTCTAGTCAGGTGTTTTGTTCTTTGCTTGCTTCTGCCGCTCTTTCGATGAAAGTTCCCCTGGTCGTCGATCTTGCGGCGGGGAGTCCTACGACCAGGAGAAAAGTGTTGGCACATGCCTGTCTTCAAGCTAGTGAGTCTAAGAGGTGCCCTTTCAAAACGAATAGAAGGACCCCAGCACCGCAGACTCAAAGTGCGGAGGGTTGCGAACGAGGGGGCTAAAAGTCACGCGATAGTCCCTGCCACCAAACCATCCGTTCCAAAACCAGGGTATCATTCGAGTAATCTACACAGCCCGTGCTTCTACCTTTGTCTAATGTTCTTCGCCTTGCGCTTCTTGAACACCGGCGCCGGCGCCGCAGTCTCCGCTGGCTCCTTCGCGGGCTCCGCCGGCAAGCCGGGTTCATCCCCCTCCTCAGCCTTAATCGCAGGCCCGCCCTCCTCGGCCTTCGCCACAGGTCCAACTCCCTCATCTTCTTTCTTAACCCCCTCCTCCCCTTTAACCTCCGCCTCCACCTTGACATCCTCACCCCCATCCTCCGCCTTGACCTCACTCTTAACCTCCGCCTTGGCCTCTCTCCCCCCCAGATCCCCACTCAGAAGCTCCTCGAGCTCTTTGTCCTTCTCCCCCGGCATCCTCTTGACATCCCTCCCCCACCCCTTCCTCTTCTTAAACAGCCCCCGCACAGCCTCCTCCTCCTCCCTCTCCTCCTCCGTAACCTCCCTCTTCCTCACCCCCACCGCCTTCCTCGCCACCTCCTCCGCCTCCCCCCTCTCCTCGATCACCTTGGTCTTCGTGACCGTCCACTCCCCCGCCATCGCCATGTCCCCCCTCACCTCCGTCGGCAGCGCGACCCCCAGCCCCGCCAGCTCCTCCAGCCTCCTCTTCCTCTCCTCCTCCTCCCCGCCCCTCCTCGCCGCCGGCCCGGCCCCGGGCCCCGCAGCGGCGGAGGAAGAGGAGGGCGGCGGCCGAGTCCCGGAGACGATCCCGTTCAGGCGCTCGACCTCGGCGCGCGCGCGGTCCTTGTCGCGCTCGTCCCGCTCGTGGCCCCGGTGGATGTCCCGCAGCGCGCGCTTGACCGAGTTCTGGTGCGTCGCCGTCGTCTCGTGGTTGCGCTTCTCCAGCGGCGTGTCGCGCACGTAGACGCGGCAGTTCTTGCACCAGTACCTCGCCTGCGACTTCCAGTAGTCCGCCATGGTGCCGGTTTCCTCTGTGTTCGCCCTTCGGGTTTTCCGTTCTGTGCGTGGAAAAGGGGTTATGGGCGGTGCTTTTCGGAGATGGTGAGTTCTGGGTGTTTACTAGTAGTGCTGGCCCCTTGAGTGAGAATCTCGTTGAATTTGGAAGGGATCGGGGATTTTAGGTTGGTGATGAGAGGCAGTTGGCGTGAGACCTGAGGTGAGCTCCATCCGTGACGTCGAGCTTGAAGGTGGGTCCTTATGTCACGTGACACCGTGGTTGACCACATCCCACCTGCCTCCGTTCAGACTGTGGACATCGGACAACCTTCGCTGTCCTTTCGAATATTAATATCGACTCGTAACGGTATGCTTTCTTGTAAATCAAGTATTTGGCCATCCATATATGCCTACGGGGCCTTTTGGGGACCAACCTGCGAGTTCTGGCACTTGGCGCAAGAAGCTCTGGCTCTGCCTCGATCACTTCGCTGCACTCTCGGATTCCATGGAACAAATTCCTTTTAACTACTTATCCTCGTAGGATCTCATCGCATCTCAACTACTCTCATTCCATCCTACAAACATCCAGATCCCAAGCGGGAATCCCCCTCAAAACAAAATCAAATCCTTCCCTCACTTGGCTACTGCCACATGCTTCTCAGAGCCCTTACAGAACAGCTGCCATGACGAGGTACGAAACGACAAGGCCAACGCAGGCAGCTGAGGCGTGGAAGGCCAGACCGTGAGCGCCCGAGTCGTCATTATCGATGTCCTCGGTGCCCTCGGGGGTAGGGGCCGACGTGGTGTGGTTGTGGCCCATGCCGGTAGCCGAGGGGGTGGCCGAGGGGGCGCCTGAGATGCCGGTGCCGGTGCCGGTGCCGGTGATCTGGGCGGTGTTGATGCAGCCCGAGACATGACCACGAACCTGGCCTACTCAATAATCAGCAAACACTCATCTCAAACCCGAAAACCCAAAAGACGAGCACTCACCATCCTCAATCTGGCAAACAACCTTGCCAACATCCGTACTCACAACCTTCGGCTGCCCGTCCTCCATCTCCGTAATAACCTTGGTCGGGACAACCGTAGTCTCCGCTCCAGTCCCCTCCAGGACCTCGTCCTCTCCACCGCACCGCTTGGCGATGAGGCGCACGGCGCTGCAGTGCTCCGCCCAGGTGCGGTCGTACAGGTTCCAGGAGTCCGCGTCGGTGGGGCACTGGTAGAACACGGCGCTGCCGTTGAGGGAGAGGTCGCCCTCGGGGCAGACGCCGAAGCCCTCGCTGACGAGGGCGCCGCTCTGGGGCGGGTCGTCGAACTGGAACTGGAAGTTGGCCGAGATGTAGCCCGTGCGGGAGGCCTCGTCCTTGAGGACGCCGTCGGCGAGCGTGAGGATGAGGCCGCCCCCATCACAGTTGGCGGGCTGTTGGGAGGTAGGGTTAGCACTTTTTGATGAAGACGCGTTTGATTGATGACGCGGAGAAGGAAGGAGGGAATAGTGAGAGGGTGGAGAAGATGCTTCGATGACGCGATGGAGAGGAGGGGAACTTACCTCGAGCTGATCAATGCCGCGCTTCTCGTTCTTCTCGATGATGGTGAGCTTGAACGGGCCGTCGAGGCTCTGTTGGCAGTCGGGGCCGCTCTCGCCCTGGGGCGCGGTCAGCTGCGGAGTAGCCTCAGCAGCAGGCTTAGAGCCAGCCGAGACGCGAGCGGCGATGGCCGCGATGATGGCAGCGGTGTACTTCATCTCGACAACGGAAGTATGATGGTAATGAAAGTATGCTAATCTTCAATTCCAATGAAATCGAAACGAAAATAGGCGGAAGGTTCAAGTTCTTGAGGTGTGAAGGTGTGGAGGGAATCAAAAACGAATGCGGTGTTTTTTGTTGTGGGAAGGAGGAATATCCGAGAGAGAAAAACACACGCGCATTTTTGTGGGCTTCCGGGGATGAAGAGAGAAGGAAGGAGCTCTCCGCTATCCTTGAGCTCCTTACTCTTCGAGGCTACAGAAATCCGTTTGTGCGTCGCTGCGGCGACCTTCGTCGTGAATCGGTATGGGGCATCGGATATCTCGGGAAAAGTGGGGCCGGATCCGGGGACCAGATGACGAGGGTAACTTCCCAACAAGCTGGGTGGCACGAAGAAAGAATGGAAAACCTATTGAGTGAGAATATTATAGCAGTGTCATACCGAAAGAAGGGGAGCGAATAATTGTCAGAAGCATAATACGAGAGCACCAGAACAAGGGGCGAGGAGGCAGAGCAGTCGGGCCTCCGTCAAACCGGATTGGAACACATACACGGTGGGGTTGGAGGAGCAGACACAGGCGCCCTCGAAGGCATCCTCGTACCTTTTGTACATCCACAATATTCTGGTTGAATTCTCTGAATGCATGTGTGCTCGGAGAGGCTATTTGGGGGCAAGGAGGCACTCTAGTAACCCTCGTCGAGGGCTGGGTTGCGTTGCGAGAACGCTCTCATCGCAGGAGATTCGCGACGAGGCCTCCGCGTTTTCTCCGCCGGTACTCAACCTGAATGTGAGCTCGGACCTCTGCTGCTCTGTTTCCAACTTGCCACAAAGATCGGCACGTTTCCAATATTCGGGGGGGCAACCCAGGGCACCTTAAAAACGAGATACCAACATCAAGGAACACCACCCACACAACCATCGGCCCCTAACCCACCTACGCCTCAACCTCAACCTCAACCCTAACCTTCTTCGTACTCTCCTTCCGCGGGTTCCTCGCCTCAAAGATCCCACTCAGCTCCTCAAGCGTCTTCCCCGCCGTCTCAACCGCAAAGAAATACACCAGCACAATCTCCACCATCTGCCACCCAATAAACACCAAGTAAACCCTCCACCCAATCCTCTCCATCGCCGTGCTGATCCCCACCGTGTTGATCGCCATCGCGATATTCAGGAACAAAAAGTTCAGGCCCGAGCCGCGCGCGCGCGTCGTGTTCTCGAGGCACTCGACGACGTACAGGGTCTGCAGGGGCGTGAAGCCCGAGGAGAACAGGACGCCGAAGACGTAGATGGCGACGATGACGCCGTAGGAGAGGTTGGGGGTGTTGGCCGTCTCGGCGGTGAAGGCGGTGAGGAAGACGTAGGAGAGCATGGCGCCGATGAGGCCGAAGAGCATCATGGGCCGCCGGCCGAAGCGGTCGAGGACGGCGGAGCCGATTACGGCGGCGATCATGGAGAAGATGGGGTTGATGGCGTTGAG
This sequence comes from Sordariomycetes sp. S4602, assembly GCA_023628835.1. NCBI lineage: Eukaryota > Fungi > Ascomycota > Sordariomycetes > Sordariomycetes sp. S4602. Next base: position 281,462 of record JAMAJV010000009.1, read on the forward strand.
GAGGAGCTGCGTGTTGGTGTCGGTGATGCCGGCTTGGAGGACCATGTCGGGCTGGTTCGCGTCAGCTCCACTTCCACTTCCAGAACTTCTCCTTCGTTCCTGCCGAATTCCAGGAAATCACGGGGTCTGGGATGGGGGGTGTGGGGGGTTATACGTACCATAAAGTACGAGACAACGTTGTTTCCGCTCCACTGCCCGATGAAGGCCATGCCGATTACCATGTACAGCCGGTACCGCGAGGACGGCGTGTCCACGAGGTCCCTAAAGTCCCAGAACGGCTTCCTGTCCGAGTTGGCGTAGTCTTCGACTACCTCACGGTACTGCAGCTGCACCAGCGGCGCGTTGATATCGCCGTCGCCGTGGTACTTGGCGAAGATGGCGAGGGCCTCCTCGGTGCGGTCCTTGGAGATGAGCCACCGGGGGGACTCGGGGAAGAACATAATTAAGCAGCAGACAACGGCGGGGATGCCTGCCTGGGTAATTGTCGGGATTCGCCACGCCCAGGAGTTGTCTTGGTGTCTTAGGGGCAGTGTTAGTCGTGGCGGGGTCTCGGTTTGAGGATGGGATCGTTGGACGGAGGAGAGCTTCACTTACAGGTTCGATCCGTACGTCGTCCAGCCTGCCAGGATATTGCCCACCCACCAGAAAACGTTGTACCTGATACTTATTAACGCCCATGTCTTATGTTGTAATGGATGTACATGTACTTACATCCCGGCCATGAAGCCGCGGTAGGCCGGGTGGGCGAGCTCGACCGTGTAAGCGGGACCCGCCGCCGACGCGATGGCCGCACCGAGACCAAGAATGAACCTTCCTCCGATAAAGGCCTGCAAATTCGTCGCACTTGCTTGGACAGCAGTGCCAACAAGGACAATGAAGCACCCGACGGCGATGCAGACCCGCCTGCCCCATCCGTCCGCGAGAAAGCCACAGAACGGAAACGCCGCGATCTGACCGAGGTTGTAAATGATGAAGACGATGCCTTTTGTCGAGCTTTCACCTGCAAGGCCGAAACTCTCCTGGTAGGGCTTCATGGCGTTGATGGCTCCCATAAGCGAGCTGTCTTGAGGCTTGTCAGCAGGAGCACTGCGGGGACTTGCGGGACGGGTTCGGAACACGCACCGAAGCCGTTCATCGTCGAGACGAGGTAGCCAATGGCCATGATGCTGTACAGCTGAATCATGTTCTTGGACCACGGGTTGGGCTTCTGGTTGGCCACCGCCGCCGCGAGGGCCTCCGCCGCCGGGTTGACGTCCTTGACCGCGACATGCTCGGCGCGGTCGTCCTCGGCGAGCGAGCCCTTGCGCTTCTCGTCCAGCGAAGCCATCGTGTCGGTGCCGCTGACGCTTGCGTAGATGTAGGAATATCGGGGAAATACAGGGCTGAGCGCGTGGGTTGAAGAGAGGAGGGCGGGCGCGGGGGTGGCGGGAGGCGGGCAGATATTAAGGCGCGGGAGCTCGGAGGCTACCTCCCGTGCCACCCTCTCCGGTCCCCGCTCCGCGCCGCTGCCCGTGCCCCTTCACGCCTCGTACATGTGTCTTGGGATGGGGACCGGGACAGGGGACGTGGTAGCTTCTTTCCTGCGGGAAGGGGGTATCCGAGGGGAAGGGAAAGATGTATTCCCCACACCATTTCCGTGTACGGGGTACTCGATAGGCTTTGGGGTAAAGAAGGCGCGCCTCGATCGGGCTACCAAGCCCGTCTACGTGGTAAGTCTCCTGCCGGGGCTACAATTGGGCAGTGGGCGATTGACACCGGCCGAGATCCGGTACGGGTCAGGTACCTTGTAATATCCCGGTCCCGGGTCAGCATTCCTCATGGGGGAAGGGTACCGGGCCGACATCTTGGACGGTTCGGTCTGGGTGCTACAGAAGGCACCTCACAAGGAACCCCGTACTGTTCAGCTCATCTCGATCCCCGTCCAGTCCCGTCGATGATCGCCGCTAGCGTAGCATCGGGCTTACCCCCAAACAGCCGTCTGTCGTTGACTGGCCCTGAGGCGCAGCGTCAGACCCTGCTTCCACAAGTATCGCTAACACGGCGCTTCCCCCCCAGGCCGGAGGCTCCCGGATGCTCAAAGGAGGCCACTGAGACGCAAATTCCATCATACAGGGCATGGCTCAAATGAGGAAGGACGGAGTGTTACCAGCCGCCGGCAGCTCGACAATCGCCGTCGCTCAGGCTCCTGACCCTGAGCGGTGGTGATCTGCCGGCAAGGGAGCTCCCATTAAGACTGTGGGGAAGTGGAACCCGGGCGTCGCTGGCCTGGGCCGCTGGGCGATTGGTCGCAGGAGAGGGGCGGCGACGGGGATTTCCTCGGTAGCGCAGAAGCGGACCAACCACGGCGTGCCGGGAGTGTCGCATTTGGTGGTCCTTTTGCTTTCCCCAGATGGGATCGTTTGGGCGTTTGGGAGGCAAAGGAGTAGCATGAAAATAAAAAATAAAAACGAAAGTTAAAAAAAAAGACGCCGAGAAAAAGTACTCATTACCTATGGTCTGAGACAACCATGTGCTGGGCCATTAAAAAGCGCAAGATTGTGAAAGAGGAGGAGGGTATGAAGCTACGAGACCTGTGACGACAGATGGCACAATAGCCCGACTCAGCTGTCCTCGGCCAGCGAGACGTCGGATAGAGCCCAACCATCACTTCATCAGAAGGCAAGAGCCAACTCATCCCTCGGGACAGCTCCTGACGAGTGGGTGCATTCGTACGACAACCCAAGCAGGAGCGATGAACTGTCCAGCGCTGGCGAGGCAGGCGGTTCCACTTTTCCAACGCGGCACTCGAACATCACGGCGTCTCCTTCCCTTTGCGGCCTGGGGCCCGCATAAGCTCCTTCCTGCCCATTGGGCCCATCTCTTGGCCGCGTGACCCCGGACTTTCGACGGCGATCATATCACGATTGTGGGGCGCGGAGTAATTCTCGGCCCTCAACTCGTCCCATGCGGTTAGCCTGTTTCCGCCCCCTTCACCCTCGCGAAGCTTTCCCCCGGCGCCCGGAACACCGGACCTTGGGCGCCCGAAGATTTCCCCGGAACTCCACTGCCGCGTTGCAAATGACAGGCGCGGGCTGCGCAACGTGGGTTTTGTACCCCGCCAAACCCCGCACTCGCCTTCTCCGCACCAATGCTGGGTCGCAGAAGCGCACGATTTGACGATGCCCAAGTGCGTGGCGGACCCGATCCACCAGGACTGACGTCGCCAGGCCGTTGCTCTCGGACGCCGCGTCAATACAAGTAGGCTTTCTCACAGTACAATCGCCGCACTTCTTCGTCGCCGGCCGGTTCCTTTCTCCCCCCAAGTGATCCCCTGCTGCTTCCCGTCCCGTCCCCCGTTGCATCCATTCGCTGCCCAAAATGGCCCCCGACGCAGCAGACATGCCCAGCCACGGGACCTTCCCGGCCTCCACCCCGGACTGGAACAACCTGTCCGTCATCCACCGCAACACGCTGACCCCGCGGAGCACCTTCTACCTCTACGACAACGAGGCCGACGCCCTCTCCCGCGACACCTCCAAGTCCAAGTCCCAGCTCCTCTCAGGAAAGAAATGGAAGTTCCACTACTCCACGTCGCCCTTCAAGGGCCCGTCGACCTTCTACGAGCCGTCGTACGACTCCCGCGAGTGGGACAAGGTCCACGTGCCGGGCATGTGGCAGTGCCAGGGCTACGGCAAGGGCCCCCAGTACACCAACATCACGTACCCCTTCCCCGTTGACCCGCCGCACGTGCCCCTCGACGACAACGAGTGCGGCCGCTACCTCACAACCTTCCGTGTCTCCAAGGACCTCAAGGGCCACCAGCAGCGCCTGCGCTTCGAGGGCGTGGACTCGTCGTTCACGGTGTGGGTCAACGGCCACAACGTCGGCTACTCGCAGGGCTCGCGGAACCCCAGCGAATTTGACATCTCCGAGCTGATCAAGTACGACGCGGAGAACTACCTCGCCGTCGAGGTCTACGAGCGCTGCAACGGCTCCTGGATCGAGGACCAGGACCAGCTGTGGCTGAGCGGCATCTTCCGCGACGTCTACCTGCACTCGTTCCCCAAGGTGCACCCGGAGGACTTCTTTGTGCAGACGCTCCTCGATGACGACTACAAGGACGCCGAGCTAAAGGTTTCCGTGGACGTGTCCGCGGCCTCGAACGTGGCGCTGAAGTTGCTGGATGCGAAAGGCAAGCTGGTAGCGGAGGCCGCACAGCAGTTCGTGCCCAAGGGTGTCTTCAGCATCCCCGTCTCGAACCCGCACAAGTGGACGGCCGAGACCCCCTACCTCTACACGCTCGTGCTCACCTTCGACGACGCCACATATCTCGTCCAGAGAATCGGCTTCCGGCGCGTCGAGTTCATCAAGGGCGCCTTTTGCGTCAACGGCAAGCCCGTCAAGTTCCGCGGGGCCAACCGCCACGAGCACCACCCGGTCCACGGCCGCGCCGTGCCCTACGACTTTATGAAGCACGACCTGCTCCTGATGAAGCAGTTCAACCTCAACGGCGTCCGCACGTCGCACTATATCAACGACCACCGCTTCTACGATCTCGCCGACGAGCTCGGCCTGTGGATCATCGACGAGGCGGACCTCGAGTGCCACGGCTTCGACGAGATCGGCTGCGACCCCAAGAGCTTCACGTCCGACAACCCGGACTGGGAGGAGTCCTACGTCGACAGGGCGCGCCAGATGGTCGTCCGCGACAAGAACCACGCCTCGATTGTCATCTGGTCGCTGGGCAACGAGGCCTTCTACGGGCGGAACCACAAGGCCATGTACGAGTACATCAAGACGGTCGACACCGGCAGGCCGGTGCACTACGAGCAGGACTTCCCGGCCATCAGCGCGGACATGCACAGCCGGATGTACCCCAGCGTCGACGAGATCACCAAGATCGCCGAGGAGCCCAACTGGGAGAAGCCGCTCGTGCTTTGCGAGTACATCCATGCTATGGGCAATGGCCCGGGAGGCATCAAGGAGTATATCGAGGCCTTTTACAAGTACCCGCGCCTCATGGGCGGCTTTGTCTGGGAGTGGGCGAACCACGTAAGTCTCGAGGCGGGTCGTTCGGTTCCAAGAGGACCATGCTGACGTTTCCTAGGGTCTGAAGGCGAAGAACGCCAAGGGCGAGACGTACATGGCGTACGGCGGCGACTGGGGCGATGACCCCAACGACGGCAACTTCTGTATGGACGGCATCCTCCACTCGAACCATACTCCGCACCCCGGCCTCTTCGAGTACCGCAAGGCCATCGAGCCGGTGCAGACGCTGGGCCTCGAGGGCAGCGAGGTCACCATAGTGAACCGCTACGACCACCTCACGCTGGACCACCTCGTTGCCACGTGGTGCCTCGTCGATGAGGCGGGTCACGGCGAGGAGAAGCCCGTGACGATCCCCTCGGGAGTCAAGCCTCACAGCGAGGGCAAGATAACAATCCACGGCCTGCCCAAGGAGTTCAGCACCGAGACCTACGTCCGCCTCAGCTTCAAGGTCCCCGAGGCTACAGCCTGGTCGCCCGCCAACACCGAGGTCGCCTTTGGGGAGCACCAGGTCAGCCCCGCCGGGAGCATCACCGCAATCCAGTCCGCCCTCGCCACGTCGGCAGCCCCCATCGCCACGCTGGAGAACCCGAGCACGCTGAAGATCAGGTCCGCCGACGGGTCCACCACCTGGACCGTGGACCTCGCGCTCGGCGCCCTCTCGGGCTGGTACCGCCCGCACGACACCAACCTCATCACGCAGCCGCTGACCATGGACTTCTACCGCGCCGTGACGGACAACGACCGCATGTGCCACTTTGGCCAGCAGTGGCGCGACCGCCGCCTCCACCAGACGAAGCACCACGTCCGCAAGGCCGTCTGGGCCACGGTCTCCGGCGGCACAGCCCTCGAGGTGCAGATCGAGGCGCGCGTCGCGCCGCCCGTCTTCGCGTGGGGCGTCGACCTGACCACGCACCTCGTCTTCTCCGCCCATGGTGTCAGGATCCGCACGAGGGGCAGGCCCGGCGGGCCGCTCTGCCCGGACACGTTCGCGCGCATCGGGTTCACCCTCGGGCTCAAGGACGTGGAGCGGGTGGCCTGGTTCGGGCGCGGGCCGGGCGAGAGCTACAGCGACAAGAAGCTCTCGCAGCCCTTCGGCGCGCACACCTCGCCCGTAGACGACCTGTTCGTGGACTACGAGTACCCGCAGGACGGCGGCAACAGGACGGATGTGCGCAGCGTGGAGTTCCGCGCCGGCGACGAGGGGCGGGTGCTCCGCGCGCGGTTCGGCGACCTGGAGGGCGCCAGCTTCTCGGCGATGCGGTACACGACGGCCGACCTGGACGCCGCGCTGCACCCGTATGATCTGAATGACAAGAGGAGGGAGGACGTGGTTGCGCGGCTGGACTTTGCGCATCATGGGCTGGGGACGGGGAGCTGCGGGCCGGTGACGCTGCCGGAGTACGTGCTCAAGGCGGGGGAGTTTGACTTTGAGCTCCTTTTGGATTAGGTTGGCTTCTCTAGCTTTTTTTTTTGCATATATATTGATGAGGCGGAAGGCCCATGTTGTTTGGACACATGATGAATCGATTCTTAGTGCCCCATTCAGCCCTGAAGATTTCCGTGCATAATCTGATTCATAGGCTTCCCGGGCGAATCACCATCCCTCGTCCCCCCAAGACGGAGAAGGAGAGCGACCGCGGTCGTGGGTGGGCGTGGAGTCAACCACCTCGAATGACGTCCCGCGGCTCACATCCCACCCATAATCGCCCCAGCCCCCCGTCTCGGAGGGCAGCTCCCCTCCTGATTCGTCTTCCCCCTCCCTCCGCCCCTTCCTTGGGCTCTGGAAGGCGTTACCGTCTCCATAGAGCCTCCTCAGCTCCTGTCCAGTGAACTCCGTAGCCACGCCGGCCCTGATCACAGTACGCGCGTGCCCCTGGATGACAAACGGCTTGACGGAGCCCAGGATCGCGCGGGCGAAGCGCGCGAAGTGGAACTCGGCCCTCGTGCGCGAGAGGCCCTGCACGCGGACATTATGGAACACCTCCCAGACCTCGCCGATGCCACCCCCGAGGACGTGCAGGACGTACGCCGGCGCGCCGTCAGAATCAGTCCCCGGTCCGTGTCCGGAGATCTCCCTTTTCGGAACAAACACAAAGCCGTGCGCGTCGTAGATGTCGCGCAGGTCCGCTCTCAGCTTGACGAGGTTCACCCCGCTGTCGACGCCGTGGGCGCCGAGCGTGTAGAGGACCATCCCCTGGTCATCGAACCAGTCGCTGTCGTCTCTATGCACGAGGTGGGCTTCCTTAAGGCCCGCGATTCGGTTTGTGACGACGCAGCGGGTGCTGTCCACGTCGCACTCGGCCCCTGGAAGCTCCCACGACTCGGGCATCGCGCCGTGGGGGAACTGCCAGTCTTCGAAGCTTGGGACGACGGGGTAGGGCGTCCCGTCCGCAGCTGCCACAATTTAGCAATCTCAAGCCCAAGCAGAGGGGCGTCAGTCACATACGAGGGTCATCCGGCCAGAAATAATACATCCCCCCGTCAAGTATCTCATCAACCCCGACCCCAACAGGCTCTACTCCCAGCCTGTCCACGGTAAGGCGCCCGTCCACATTCCCCGCGATGATACTGCAGGCTTGGAGGGCCGTGCCGTGGTGCACGCCCAGCTGGGCCCCGGCCCAGTCCACGCGGGGGAGCCGGAGCAGGACGCTCTGGTTCGGTGGGTAGCCCGGGTGGTGGAAGCTGACGATGCCGCCGTAGCCTGAGGCGGAACCGGCGGGCGGGGCGGGGACGGGACCTCTAAGAAGCTTCGTGGTTTCCTGCGTCATGGTTTTCTAGGAGGGAGGACGGTGGAGATGGTATGTGCTTCCTTTCTGTGGAACTTGGTGAGTAGGGTGGGCGATGTGGCAGGTGCGGCGGTAGTAAGGGAAGTTGCAAGGAAGAAGGAGCATAATATCTCAGTGGGCTGCAAGGAAGGTGGACGGAGGGAGGGTTAAGAAGGTGTGCCACAAAACTACAGTGGCTATGGGGAGGAAAGAACCTGACGTGAATTCTAAGTTCGTGACCTGATGGCATGTTTGGAAGGAGGAATCTACGTTACACCTTCTTGAGGAGGGGATGGTTGAGGCCCAAACTGTGAATGTGACCACCAAAAGAATCATGAAGGGACGATCTCACATGGATCTGAGCAATGACTCTGATCGGTCGCTGATAAGTCTACGGTTGAGAGTCTGTAAGGTAAGATATCTGTCATCCTGTGGCCTCCGCGCAAGTTTGCCTTATCAAGCCTCCTCACCTTGGAGGTTAACTCTCTAGCAAGCCCCATATCCGTTCCCTTGGATCTCCCCCTTCCCGCTCCAGTCACCAGCCCTCCGCGACCCCTCTGAGCCACCCTGTGCCTCTCCCCAGGCACCATCGGGCTCCCCCTATAGATCCGCCTCAGCTCCTCCCCGGACTGGCCGAGCTTGGCGAGGAATAGAGCAGATTCGGGGTCCGTGATTTGGACCTCCAGCCGTTCTTTGACTAGCTCGAGGCAGTTTGTATGCCTTCTCTGACGTCGAACACTATGCTATGTTGGTGAGGGCTTTCCCGGGAAGATCTAAGCCCACGGTGTTGTTATATCCTCGGCCACGGCAATTCTTCATGTATTGACCGGGCCAAGGGCCTCAAGTGAGCAAATATAAGTCGATAGCGGGATCCTACTGTATATTAACATGGATGTCCACAAATAGGGCCTTTCACCCCCTTCCGCGTACCCATCCGGGCGGGAATGCTGTCGATCAGCCGCCGGAGGCTGCTACGACCGGATCCGCGTCTTGGAGGTGAAGTCGGGTCGGAATGCAGGCAAGTCTGCCCACCCCCCACCACGGGAAGAAAGGGAATAAGAAGAGTCACGTTGTTACCTGTCTGACACGAATGCCTAGACTCCCTCGCAATGCTAGGTCTCGCTAGAGTTGTAGTCTGTGAACTTCATGGTGAACAAGGATAGGTCGATCGAATGGGTTGCATGAAGACTCGGCTCGGTATGAGAGCGTAGGCACTTTACAAGTCTCTGCTGGGGACTGGCTCCGACCGTGTTGGGGTTGCAACCATTTTTACGCCGAGGCTTTTGCCTTTCGGATTGAATTCCTTAATATATATTGACGGCAGCCAGATGCTGTGTGTCCCTACAGATATCACATGTCCAAACAAGCCTTCGAATTTGTCTGCACTGATGTTACCCTGCTAGGAGTGCCAAGAAGCTAGGCCATTTCAGAAGAGCTAATGCATCGGCTGCCGGAGGGCCCGTCGCCAAGGTGCCAGCGCCAGGGTCTTGTCGCTTCGCTTGTGACTGAACGCCCTGTAAGGCCACGAATCGGATTGTGCCGCTCTCTTTTTGCTGTCCTCCATTGGACCTCGACCCCTACCCGGAACTGCACATGTCCGAATGTTTAGCTTGTAGCAGCCGAATTCTTCACATGGGTCAACACTGATAATTACACAGCGCTACGGAGTCTCTCCTGCACTAGTGGTATCTCGGCTAGTAATTGGTATGGGGATGTACTTGACAGCTGTAATTTGTGAAAAAGTGGGCCAAGGATCGCATAAAATTCTCCTGGGTTTGGGGAGAATTCGAAGAGCTTCCTACAACAGGCGCGTTGGAAATGCTACGTGGAACGAGTCTGTTCGTGGCACGTGTCTCACCAGCAGGCTGTAACCTCACCGGCCTCGGCTGCCGGAGCCACGCTCGTCCATTCGGGCATCATCCTCGCCCGTAGCGGCGGAGCAAGCGCAGGACGGAGCTGGAGATAAAATCCGGACGGAGTCGGCCAGACAAGGACCCGCCAGCCCGAGACGTATCTCGAACCTAATTGGCGGTGGTGCGGATAAGGAGAGACGCCGTTTCCCGCTAAGGAGAGCCCGGCAGGATTAGGGCGGAGCGCATCCACTGCCATTGGGCGCCTTGGACGCCTCAGCGCTGCGCTGAATCAGTTGCGGCGTTCGCTGGCCGGCTTTAGCGCAGGTTAGCGGGGCGCGCCCGTGCTTGATAGCGTCGGTACTTCCAGAAGCCCGGCAACCCGACCGGAGGGCCCGCCCGCTGCAACGCCCGCTATGAGCGGTTATGACGTGCCGAGGCCGCCGGAAAGGGAAGTATCAGCGGGGTGACTCAGCGGGTGCCAGGAAAGACTTGCGTGCCGGCGGAGCACCGCCGCGGCGCCGGGGTACACGGAGCACCCGAAGGCCCCTAGCGGGCTCCATCGCCCGTCTGGCCCGACCCAGGTCACCCTGAATCGAAATGATTCGGGGATGAGTATCCGCCCTATCACCGAAACCAGAGGCGATCGGCCTCGGAACGTCCCCGCGCTAGCTCCTGTTTATGATTCTAGTACGAGTACGAGGCACCTGTATATAATGCATGTGGCGCGCCCTTGACTTGCTCGCTTCTGCCGCTCATTCCACAATTTATTTTCGCAGCAGATACCGCCGAACCCTAATAGCTAATACCCCTTTTTGTTTAATTCTGCTTCCACATCCATCCTGGAGCTGGGGTTGGCGATAACAATGTCTCCGAACAGCAGCCAGCCGTCCATCGGCCCGGCGAGCTCTCACACGCACCACAATGGCGGCCACAACGAGGCGGACGAGCCGCGGCCGGCGACACACACCTCCAACGAGGACTCGGACTCGACCGACGTGGACCTCGAGTCCGACCTCGAGGAGATCGAGCGCATAGCCACCACGCTCTCGCGCCGGGGCACGCAGGTCTCCGCGGCCCGCAAGCTCAGCCGCCACAGCACGCTCTACGACACGCAGGACCCCATACTAGACCCGCAGTCCAAGACCTTCGACGTCTCCAAATGGCTCCGGCACTTCGTGCGCGGCATGAACGCGGAGGGCACGCGCTCCAAGAAGACCGGCGTGGCCTTCCGCGACCTGAGCGTGTCCGGAGCCCGCAAGGGGCTGCAGCTGCAGGCGACGGTCGGCGACGTGCTCCTGGCGCCGCTCCGCGTGGGCGAGATGTTCGGCTCGGCCGGCAAGGACCCCAAGAACATCCTGCACCGCTTCGACGGGCTCGTGCGCGGCGGCGAGCTGCTGGTCGTGCTGGGGCGGCCTGGGTCCGGGTGCAGCACGTTCCTCAAGTCCATCACCGGCGAGCTGCACGGGCTCGACGTCGGCGACGGGTCGGTGGTGCACTACGACGGCGTCCCGCAGAAGCAGATGGTTAAGGAGTTCAAGGGCGAGATGCCCTACAACCAAGAGGTTCGTTCCAAGTTCCGAGCTTTTTATAGTGCCTTGGCTTACTGACTCTCGTTCTAGGTGGACAAGCACTTCCCCCACCTAACAGTAGGGCAGACGCTGGAGTTCGCGGCTGCCTCCCGCGCCCCCGATAAGCGCTACGAGGGCATGACCCGCGCCGAGTACAGCCGCTACGTCGCCCAGGTGGTCATGGCGGTCTGCGGCCTGTCGCACACCTACAACACCAAGGTCGGCAACGACTTCATCAGGGGCGTCTCTGGTGGTGAGAGGAAGCGAGTCAGCATCGCCGAGATGATGGTCGCCGGATCCTCTCTGTGCGCGTGGGACAACAGGTGAGCCTCATTATCCCGGCCCTCTCCGCTCAGCTCCAAGCATGCTAACCCGAATACCAGCACCCGCGGCCTTGACTCGGCTACCGCGCTCAAGTTCGTCAAGAGCCTCAGGCTCGCCTCCGACCTGGCCGGCTCGGCCAACGCCGTCGCCATCTACCAGGCCAGCCAGGATATCTACGACATCTTCGACAAGGCCACCGTGCTCTACGAGGGCCGGCAGATCTACTTCGGCCCGGCCAGCCACGCCAAGGCCTTCTTCGAGCGGCAAGGCTGGGCCTGCCCCAGGCGGCAGACCACCGGCGACTTCCTCACTTCCGTCACGAACCCGTCCGAGCGGAAGGCCCGCCCGGGCATGGAGGACAAGGTGCCGCGGACGCCGGACGACTTCTCGCGTCTCTGGCGCGAGTCGCCCGAGTTCGCGGCCCTGCAGGCGCAGCTGGACGCCCACGACGCGAAGCACCCCGTGTCCGAGGACGGCGGCGCGGCCTCGCAGCTCCGCGACGCCAAGAACGAGCGGCAGGCGCGGCACGTCCGGCCCGGCTCGGCCTACACCATCACCATCCCCATGCAGATCAGCCTGACCACCAAGCGGGCGTACCAGCGCATCTGGGGCGACAAGAGCGCGACGCTGACCACCTTCGTGTCCAACGTCATAATGTCGCTGATCGTGGGCTCGCTCTTCTACGGCATGCCCGACTCGACGGCCAGCTTCCAGACGCGCGGCGCCGTCCTCTTCGTGGCCATCCTGGTCAACGCCCTGACCGCCATCTCGCAGATCAGCTCGCTCTACGCGCAGCGGCCCATCGTCGAGAAGCACGCCTCCTATCGCTTCTACCACCCGGCCGCCGAGGCCGTGGCCGGCGTGCTGTCCGACATACCCATCAAGTTCGTCAGCGCCGTCATCTTCAACATCATCCTGTACTTCCTCAGCGGCCTGCGGCGCGAGGCGGGCGTCTTCTTCCTGTTCTTCCTGATCACCTTCGTGTCGACCTTTGTCATGAGCGCCGTGTTCAAGACCATGGCCGCCGTGACCAAGACCGTGTCGCAGGCCATGACGGGCGCGGGCGTGCTGGTGCTGGCCCTGGTCATCTACACCGGCTTCGTGATCGCCGTGCCGCAGATGCACCCCTGGTTCAGCTGGATCCGCTGGATCAACCCCATCTTCTACGCCTTTGAGATCCTGGTGGCCAACGAGTTCCACGGCCACGACTTTGCCTGCGACACCTTCGTGCCGGCCTACGGCCCGCAGTCCGGCGGCGACTCGTTCATCTGCTCCACCGTCGGCGCTGTGGCGGGCAGGACGTCGGTCAGCGGCGACGCCTTCATCGACCTGAACTACGGCTACACCTACTCGCACGTCTGGCGCAACTTTGGCATTCTCATCGCCTTCCTGGTCGCCTTCATGTTCGTCTACTTCGTGGCCACCGAGCTCAACTCGTCTACGTCGAGCACCGCCGAGACGCTGGTCTACAAGCGCGGCCGCGTCCCGGCCCACCTGCAGCCCAAGCACGGCAAGAAGGGTGCCGAGGACCCCGAGGCCGCCGGCGGGGCGGACGCCGTGGCCGCCGCCGACGAGAAGGCCGAGGTCGACGGCGCCCTCGAGCCGCAGCGCGACATCTTCACCTGGACCGACGTCACGTACGACGTCCCGGTCAAGGAGGGGACCAGGCGGCTGCTCGACGGCATCTCGGGCTGGGTCAAGCCCGGCACGCTCACGGCCCTCATGGGCGTCAGCGGCGCGGGAAAGACGACACTCTTAGACGTGCTGGCGCACAGGACCTCCACCGGCGTGATCACGGGCGACATGCTGGTGAACGGCAACCCCCTGGACGCGTCCTTCCAGCGCAAGACCGGATACGTCCAGCAGCAAGGTAAGTGACAACAACCCCTTTTTGCATCTTCCCCGATTTGACGCTGACTCCTTCTTTAGACTTGCACCTGCAGACCTCCACCGTCCGAGAGAGCCTCCGCTTCAGCGCCGAGCTGCGCCAGCCGCGCAGCGTGCCCAAGGCGGAGAAGCACGCCTTCGTCGAGGAGGTCATCAACATGCTCGGCATGCGGGACTTTGCCGACGCCATTGTCGGCGTCCCCGGCGAGGGCCTCAACGTCGAGCAGCGCAAGCTCCTCTCCATCGGCGTGGAGCTGGCCGCGAAGCCCAAGCTTCTGCTGTTCCTCGATGAGCCGACCAGCGGCCTTGATTCCCAGAGCTCGTGGGCCATCTGCTCGTTCCTGCGCAAGCTGGCCGACTCCGGTCAGGCCGTCCTCTGCACCATCCACCAGCCCAGCGCCATCCTCTTCCAGGAGTTCGACCGCCTGCTCTTCCTCGCCAAGGGCGGCAAGACCGTGTACTTCGGCGAGGTCGGCCCCGGCTCGCACACTCTGCTGGACTACTTCGAGAGGAACGGCGCGCGGAAGTGCGAGGACGAGGAGAACCCGGCCGAGTACATCCTCGAGCAGGCCAACAACGGCGCCAACGACAGGGGCGAGGACTGGAACGCGGTGTGGAACGCCAGCCCGGAGAACCGCCGGATGGTGGAGCACATCGGCGAGATCCACGAGGAGATGAAAGGCGCGCCGCGGCAGCACGACCCGGCGGACCACGAGGACGGCGAGTTCGCGGCGCCGTTCGCGCTGCAGCTCGCGGCCGTCACGCGGCGCGTGTTCCAGCAGTACTGGCGCACGCCCAGCTACATCTTCGCCAAGTGGATCCTCAGCGTCGCGGCCGGCCTCTTCATCGGCTTCACCTTCTACCAGTCGTCGACCAGCGAGGCGTCGCTGGCCAGCATGTCCAACATCATCTTCGGCGTCTTCATGGTCACCACCGTCTTCTCCACCCTCGTCCAGCAGATCCAGCCCGTCTTCGTCACCCAGCGCGCGCTGTACGAGGTGCGCGAGCGGCCCAGCAAGGCCTACTCCTGGAAGGCCTTCCTCCTCGCCAACGTCTTCGTCGAGATCCCCTTCCAGGTCGTGGCCGGCATCCTCATCTTCGCGTGCGTCTACTACCCCATCGCGGGCGTGCAGTCCTCGGAGCGCCAGGGCCTGGTCCTCCTCTTCATGGTGCAGTTCTTCATCTACGCCAGCACCTTTGCGCACATGACCATCGCGGCGCTCCCCGACGAGGAGACGGCGGGCGCCATCGTCACGCTGCTGGTGATGATGAGCCTCATGTTCTGCGGCGTCCTGCAGTCGCCCGACAGCATGCCGGGCTTCTGGATCTTCATGTACCGCGTCTCGCCCTTCACCTACTGGATCTCCGGCATCGTCTCGACCCAGCTGCACGGCCGCCCGGTCACCTGCTCCGCCACCGAGACGTCCATCTTCAGCCCGCCGTCAGGCCAGACCTGCGGCGAGTACATGGCGCCCTACCTCGAGCAGGCGCCCGGCACGCTGCAGAACGCCGACGCCACGTCCGACTGCCGGTTCTGCGCCGTGTCGGTGGCCGACGAGTACCTGGCGGGCTCCAAGATCTTCTGGGACGAGAGGTGGCGCAACTTTGGCATCGTGTGGGCCTTTGTGGCCTTCAACATCGCGGTCGCCGTGACGACGTACTACGTCTTCCGGGTCGCCAAGTGGAAGCGTCCCAGCTTTGGGAAGAGCAAGAAATGAGTGTATTTTCAGCGGGTTTTCTTTTTTCTTTGTTATATACATAATCACAGATTCATAACGGTGGTGGGAAAGGAACAGGAAAATGTTATAGGCGCATTAAGGTAATGAGGATAGACCGTTGGATATAAGGAATAGACGTCGATTTGAGCTACTTGTACTAGTACGCATTACATATGTTATGACAATGCCCCACTGCCCGCCGATACGAAGCCCGAGTTATCAGCATGATTGATGCCAACGCCTGCCGCTAGGACACACCTTCAAAACCTAAGATTCATCACCTAGCGACTACGCCCGGCTGGGAAAAAAAGGTAGCACGTTTTATAAGAAGGGGCAGTAATATAACTTAATACTGTTACTTTCTTTCTAACTTCTCAGCACAGCGTCGGTTGAACGTCGTTGCCAGTGTCTTCGCTCTGACCCTCAAGGGTGCCGGCATCATGTGGACATCAGCGCGGTTGTAGCGTCTTCAGCTCCTGCATTGAAGAGCCATTGCCGTACACCGTACATGTAAGCTGCATAATAGAGCACAGATCTTTCAGAGTTGGCACCGGGTGAATGAATAAGCCAGGTGGCGCTGAGCGGCGCCAGG
The DNA here is from genome assembly GCA_023628835.1 of Sordariomycetes sp. S4602. NCBI lineage: Eukaryota > Fungi > Ascomycota > Sordariomycetes > Sordariomycetes sp. S4602. The sequence goes on from JAMAJV010000009.1 coordinate 297,197, forward strand.
TCGGGGAGTCTAGTGGGCTAGGTATCTTTTTGTAGCGCAGTCGGGACACCAGAGCGCATGGCCGTGCCTGATGATACATAGTGCAAGCTTCAGGGGTAGCGGTAAGGAAGTTTGGCTTCAAGTGAGGCACAAGGATGTCTATCATCACGGCTCTAGCAGCTAGGCATCAGTGGCCCGCCCTACCGCGGCATGGAGAACCCACGCCCCGCCTCGTTGCGCAGGAGATGCCAGGGGCACTTTCGGGCGGTGTGAAGATGATACAGCCGTTCATAGGACCTAGGGGATACATGTCAGTCTCCGGTCCGCTTTGCAGCGGTGGGGACGAGGATGAGGATGAGAGGGCCTTGTGAGAGGGGGCGAAGGCCTGGTCGGTCACGCTGGTGGCGGTGTAGATGCTCTCGACGAAGACTATGCTGAGGATGGCGAAGGTTTCGGGCATGACTACCACGACCCAGGTCCAGGCGACTAGGAAGCCGAATACGTCGCCGAAGATGTGCTGGAGGTATGGCTGGACGCCGCCTACAAAGAGTCGGTATTGGCAAGACCGTGCCAAAATCCAACTTATATATTGAGACGAGACCAACCTTCTCCGGGTATGGCGGTGCCAAGTTCAGCGAGAGTATTCGCACCGGTCCAAGCAAGGACGCCGCCAAGCTAATTAGTGCATTCTCGCCGACGAGCTGGCATTGGCTACTCCTTTCACACTGCTACAGTGCTTTCTTGCTGTCGAACGGCACCCTCTTGGCGATTTGTATCACGCTGAGGACGACACCGAGGTTGAGGCTGTCCAAACCGTCAGGCGAAGCCGTGCAGATCATTGGCGCCTTGCGACCAAACGCGATGGAAACCTGCAGATGCGGGGGAGTTGCGGACGCTGGGTGATCCGATGACCAGTCTCTCATCTATATCTTCATATCTGTGGTTGAGAATACGAACGGCGTGGTTGCACCGGGTATGGGAGACGGTAGGCGGATGGGGCGGAGGGTACAGGCGGATGGACGCGCGGTATCAATGCTTTTCTCGCCACGTTCGTGTCCTGATAAAGCAACCGCCCAGGAACGATCCTCGGCGGAAAACCAGCCTCGTAGGCTCCCATGAACCGGAACAGGATCCCCTCGCCGCCCGCCCTCGCGATGGCAGCGAGACCAAACTGGCGGCTGAGCTCGCCCTTGAGATGATACCTCGTGAGGCGAAGAAAAGGAAGAAGGACGAGACTAGCCCGAATTCGAATCGGTGAGGTAATCCCGAAGGGATTCGGACTCGCCGTACCTTAGCTCGTCGGGGAGGCGGTACTTGGATTGGATGGTGTTGAACTCGGACTTTTTGTCGGTAAAGTTGACTCCACAGACGCGCAGGTTGGTGCCACCCACACCAAAAATCATCACCTAAACCGTTGTTCCCTTTCGCCTCTTATAACTTTATACTAGAACTCTTTTAAAAATAGAACCTATTAGCATAGTAAGCCTTAAGGGAAGGAAGCGAAAAGTATAAGAGATTTTCTGATAATATATAGCAAATCTAATAGCTGATTAACCTAATATTACTAAGAAATATCCTATTTGCAGGCTTAAGGCCCTTGCACTCCTGAAGTTTAAAACTTTGGTTTGCAACTGCTTTGACGCTAATAACTTCCTTTATACAATACAGGAGGTATATATATCTATGTTAGAGAGTGAAAAAGGGCTCAGGGATGGTATAGCAAGTATGCTATATAAGCATTGTTACGTACTAGATCAGAAGGAGGTACAGGTTGTAATAAAGGATCTCAGAGCGGTTACCTATGACCTTTTATATATACATGTATAAACAAATCGGGTAACAAGAGAAGAGAGGGATCCGGAGGCCAACTCCTCAAATAGTAGGGAACGGGCAATTAACTTTGGTAGTGATTAACCTGGGAGAGAGAGTATGAGACGGAGTGGATGCCGCCTGGATATTCTTTAAACTTTTCCGGACCGCCCCGTCTAATATCGTATATGGTGTCTTATGATGTCAGTGCGGTGCCTCCCCGAACAAGGCCCCCGGTAACGACAGCATCACCAACGGCATCTTACAACAAGCGCTAGACATCCTACAACAAGCCTCCACTGGTTATTCGACGCATGCCTCTAGCTAGGCTACTGCCCCAAGGAAACAGTCACAGTCGTGCTCTGAAAACAAGGCAAGGATGACTGCACGCAGCCAAAGTCGTATACGCCGATCGTCCTTCTGAACACAGTTGCGAAGGCACTAGAAGCCGTCATCGCCAACCGGCTGACGTACCTAGCTGACATCTACCACCTCCACCCAAGCCGACATACGGGAGGTCGAAGACTCGCATCAACAGAGCACGCCGTACACTTTCTCCTCCAACACCAGGCATAGGCAGAGGGCAAGGTGACCCCCCTGCTGTTACTTAACGTATCTGGAACATAATACGACAACGTCGCTGGGGACGACTCCTTAACGCCGGACATTGATTGGCCACAACGTTGCAAGATGTATGGGGGGATGGTGGCCTCGTTCCTAGATTTAGCCGGGACAGGGAGTTGTCACGTGAACTCGATGGCGTGACTTGATGATACAAGCCGCCTGGGGGCTCCTTAAATGACTTGAGCACCAAGATGGAGTTATTCTTACTTTCCCCTGCTTATTTCGTTGCTTGCGAAAGCTTCTTCTCCACCCTCGGGCCGGCCCGTCCCTAGTGATGGTGCCTGAAGATGAGAGCGTATTAAGAGTAACGCCAAGGTTGTATTTGTCGGCCGCTATGGCAAATCTGAAGAAGAATCAAGGATTCCCCTCGTCAGGCTACCCGTAACCACGGGATACGCCCCCATTCCGTTAGGAATAACTAGTGTTGGGCACTCCGCCCACCTAATCCATTAGGAGTAACGAGCGTTTGGCCTCCCGCCTGGTTACACGTAACGACGGGACGCACTCTTATTCTGTTAGGAGTAACCAGCGTTTAGACCTCCGCCCAATAGGAGCGCATCCCACCACATAAAGACGTCAAAAGAAGGGAAAACGGAAGAGAGCCTGGTTCTTTGGAACATTTGAGACGATCCCGAAAATAGCGCTAGTAATGAGGGTGTAATTGTCGACTTTTGCGGTGCTCTTTCTATCACGATTCGCTGGCGGTGGGCGAAAGCCATAGATCGATCGATCGGCGCGGAACGGCTTAGACGCAACCCATCCGCGAACCTCCCCTACAGTCACATTAACCCCTACACGATCGTAACCGTCGTTTTCGCGACATTCTCGGTGATTGGGCCCCACGGCGTCATCGGTAGGCCGCTCTCTGACAGCGTCCCGATACTCTCCGCGTCCGGCAGCTCCGGCAGCGGGTTGTTGGCGCGCTGCGTCGCGGTCCGCAAGAAGTTAGCGACGCCGACGCGCGCAAACTCGCCCACGCCTCGCCCCGTCTCCTTGAGCACCAGCGCGTTGGACGAGTCCAGGAACAGCGCGTGGCACGGGAAGCAGGGCTGCTGCGCGTCGAAGAAGGCGTCGCCGAGGGAGACGCCATCACTGAGGTGGATTTCGGAGAGGACACCGAGGCCAAGGGCGTCCGAGGAGCCGAAGGTTGTGTTGGCGGCGGCCTTGTTCATCTTTACTAGAGGAGCCTGCACGTGCTGTGTTAGCTTTCTTGGGTCCTGTTGTCACCTTCCATGACAAGGACGAGGGACTCACCGAGAGCACCATGCGCCCCCCTTTGACCCTGCCGAAGGGATTCACCCCGTCCGCCTCGACCTCGCAGCGCACAAACTCCGCTCGGATACGCGTAAAGTCCAGCGGCACGAATCTCACGAAGCCGTCCAGCTTCGCCCACGACCACGACGGCGCCCTCGATGGCACGACGCGCACGCTGCACAGTTTCTCGGCGCCCCGCACAGGCGTGACAGCCTTCTTGGAGAACACCCAGCCCACACCGTCGCTCTGGCCTATCTCCAGCCCGCCCCACGTCCCCTCGGCATCGTACGCGCGCCAGCACAGGTCCTCGAGGACGTGCGCGCGCCACAGCCCCGCGTAGTACTTATCGCCCGTGCGCGCGGCGACCAGCGCCGCCAGGCCGGACAGCGCGGGCAGCTTGTCACCGGGATGGCTGAGGTCGCGCCGGCTGTAGGCCTGGACGTGGCCCAGCCAGCCGCCGCGCCAGCGGCCCTCGGGCCTCTCCATGCGCGTGGAGAAGCCCTCGACCAGGGAGACGTAGCCGTGGCTCACGAAGCCGCGCTCGGAGGCAGGCAGGCACTGGCGCTCGAGGACGGCGTTGAGGCTGAAGACGGACGGGTCGAAGACGGAGCCGTCCTCGCCCAGGAAGTCGCGCTCGCATTCCCAGTACATCTGGTCCGCTGAGTAGTGGATCGTCCGCGGGGATAGCAGCCGCTCCTGGAGCGTCCAACCCCGGCCGTTGAGCGTCTCGTCCTCCAAGGGGTCCAGCCGCCGCCCGAAGCCACCGACGAAGAAGCGCCGCGGCTTCGCGCGCGTCGACGATGGCATCCACTCGCCGTGGATGATGAGCCGTGAGGACTGGCCCTCCCACAATGCGTCGATGTGGACGTGCTGGCGCGAGGCGAGCCACAGCGTGTTGCGCCGGTTGCCCCTCGTGTCGCGCACCGGCACCGCGTCGCCGATGAAGGGCATTCCTGTAGACCGCGTCTCTGGTGAGAGGTGTGGGGTCTGCAACCGCCGCTCCCAGCTGGGAAAGCACCCGTCGCCGCTGTCCCGCGACGACGACGCAGCAATGGTCAGGTAGGAGTTGGCGTAGACGTCGGCCATGCGCGCCGCTTCGCGCTCCCAGTCCTCACGGCTGTCCTGGATGATGCATAGCGAGTCGATCCACAGGTAGCGCACCATGAGGCGGTGACAGACGGTAACAGCGTCTGCGAACGTCCGCGGCAAGTCGCGGATGGGAATGGCGGCCCTCCGCGCGCTAAGCGTCGCCACGGTCGTTTGGATAACGTCCTTGCCGCCCCAGCGGTGGCTGAGCGTCACGTACTGGCCCCTCTGCTCGCGCGGCGGTTCGACGAGCCGGATGCGGTCGGGTGTTTCCGCGATGTCGAGGACGCGCGTGGGCAGCGGCGCGTTCAACAGGCTCCAGGTGCGACACGATGCCCCGTGGCGCATGTTGCAAGCGCGGAGCCAGCCCTTGAGTCGCTCGAAGCTGAAGTCGGAGTCGTAGTCCGTGGCGCGGAGCCGGCCGGGCACGATCTTGGCGACCGCTGCCTCGGCTGATGACCTGCACGTCAGCGACGGGGGGCGAAAGTAATAGAGAAGCTCGACGTACCGTCCTCTGCCCGGATTCGCAGATACGTGCCCCAAAAGAAGGCATTCGGCTTCCTGTTCCCCGAGTCGTACTTGCTGATCGAGTGATTACCCTCAGCCTCCAGCAGATGCGGCCCCGTGCCAAGCCGGACTCCAAGGCCGATCAGCTGCAACGGGCCCGATCCACCGCGCGACCGCCACCAGTTACCGAACAGCCACGGCCGGACGGATTCATCGTCGACAAAGACGAAGCCGGGCTTCGCCAGGTCTAGGGACTCTGGCCATGTAGGGAAGGCCCCGTCAGTGACGCCGGGCAAGTAGCCGCCCATCTGGAAGTGGCCCATGACCTTGGTCCCATCGGGCACGATGACCGCGGGCTGGTACTCGGTGCCGCCGCCGCGCGAGTTGTACCGGTGCCGCGCGTCGAGGCTCTTGCGGACCTCGATAATGGCGTCGCAGAGCAGCGTGCAGAGGGCGCACCGCTCGGCCGACCTCTTCAGTGCGGCATAGCTCGGCTGGTGCGGCACGGCGGCCTCCTCTTCGCCGGGGAGCTTGTCGAACTCGATGGCATTGCAGTAGTCGCATTTTGGGTTGTAGATATCGACGCTCAATGGGTCAGGCCACCATTTCCTGCTAAAGTCTCGCTGCTCGGCGAACTCTGGCGGCAAGTTGTGCGTCATTCTGCCGGCGTGGATCTAAGTCATAACAGCGCCAGACCTTATCCTGCCGGGCATCTTCTCATGAGGCTCGTGCAAGTTTCCTTTGCGAAATAGTGGACAAGAATTCACTTAGCTAGTGTTCCAATCCATGATTCCTGAATCGGACACCTTTCGTTCTCAGGGCGAGTCATCCATGCATAATGGTGGCAAGGCTGGGAGGGCAGTGCAAGGTACTCATGTTTCTCTGACAAGAAAGCGGGGTTTATATCGGGGCTTAGCGAGTGGCTGAGCACGCGACGTCTACTAACGTCCTGTCGCAGGTCGTTCAGCCGTCTGCGCATTGCCCGACACGCACGGATCTGCTGTTCCGCGCCCAAATGCCCGCTTACGAGCGTCAAGAGACAGCGCAAGACGCACTCGACGGGGCTGCAGCTAACAGCGCATTCTGCAAACCCTTTTCTTTGAACCTCGAATCTTGCCTCGCATATTTGCTCCCCACCCGGACATCGTCCTCCGGAAGAAGTGGCCATGAGCAGCAGCAACGCCCACGTCCAGGGCGGTCAATCCGCTAGAGGACAAGGTCAGGCAACGCGACCAGCAGCAGCTTCAACAGCGCAGCGCGTTACTTCTACAATACCTGCGCCGCAACCGGTGCCCGGAAACAGTAACACGGCGGCCATACAAACGGCGCCTGTTATCTGTCCCCCTCCTCCGGATTCCAACCCTGGGACAGCGCCGGGTCCCAATGTGCCATCCGCTTCTGCTTCGCCAGCCTCTGGGCCCCGATTGACGACGCAGTCCCAGGAAACCCTTCCTCTACGCGAGCGGCTCTCCATATCTAACGCCAGAACACGGCCTTCGGACCTGAACGACTCTGAGCCTAATGCTGTTCGTCTGGGTCCCGTAATGACCGGCATTCGAGCCCCACCCGGCACGATGCCAACTGGAGCATCCCTTGCTGGTAATAACCCGTCATGGCCGATCACACTCTCTGTTCTTGAGAAGAACCTTTTGATGGTGACCATATATCACCATGAGATGCAGTCAATGGTTAGCGGTCCGTTCTGGTGCTGGACGTACGTAACCAGTGGGCTCAGCGCCCTGGGCCAGAAGGAGATGGTTTTCACACTGAAGCGGAGGACGGCCACCGAGCGTGAGCAGGATTTCCAGACGGACATTATCGAGTGGTTCACCAACATCTACATGCTGGCACAGAACGACATGCTCGTGACCGAATGGGGTCAGAGCAGGTTCTATCGCGAAGGCTTCCTGGACCGGAACGACGTTCGTCTGGTCCTCTACAGCCCTCCGCTGGAGATCCTCGCCCTACCGTCAGGGGTTATGCCCGAGGAGAGGCTTCACGTCATTCCCGCCACTGCGCCGGAGGCCGACGTGGTGCACTACTACGGCGTCACGCGCTTTATCTCCCAGCTCGGCCAGTCGGAGAGATGGTTTCCCATCCACCCCTGGTTTAATCGCGATCGCCGACACTGCGTCACAACTGCCCAGATGACAGGGTCGATGCGCGAGATGTTCTCCTTCAGCTCCTTTGGCGGGGTCAGCGTTATGAAGCGCGGGTCCGACCTCGTCATGTATGTCCCGCATGAGTCGGCTCATCATCTGAAAAGTGCGGTTTCAGAACTGGATGCTTCCGTCGTGTTCGGCCTGGATTCCTACCCGTACCACGGAAGCGACTCGGGCCTGACTTGGACCAACCAGGATACGGTCCCCAAGGCTTATGGGATCGGTATGACATGTATGAGCTTGGGTTTCCTCGTGTTCTGCCCGGACCAAGATCAAGATGTGTGCATGATGCTGGAGGACGGGTACGTCTGTAAGCCACCAGCAGCACACCCTCGTCGCTCTGGATGAAGATGCTGACGAGGTTTAGTGCTTATAAAACAATCGACGTGGCTTAGAATCAGGAACTACATCAATCTTTCGAGACCGATGGTACTTGTCATCGGCGATCACACGTTCCGTCTGGAGTTCGGAGCGCCCGGAGAAGAAGTGGCACCTCCGGTCGTTCCTCTAATCGCCAGGGAGCCCCAACGCCCCTCTTATCCATCGAGGGAAGAACCCACGCAAGCCGAGCCTGACCCTTCGTTGGCTGCTCTGCCCCAGCCCAGGAGCCAACTGTCAGCAGCAGAGTGCGTCTTCGCTAAGAAGTCGGGCGATACGGATTTCTGGAACACACAAAAACACGACCCAAGCCATCGCACGGATAGTGACCAGAGCACTGACGAATACCCCTTAGTGCTCACCTTGAGAGACCTCGAGGCCGACGAGCAGAGATCTTGCGACAAATGCGTAGTTCTAGCTAGGGGGGTCAGGTCATATGTATCGTCCAGCGACAAGAATCTTCGCCTCCACTTCTTTCACAGAGGAACAAAGCTGTGTTGCGCCGTGGGGGCGAATTCAGGCTTTGCTATCATTCTCGAGACTACTTCTTATGGTAGTAAGTCAAACTACAATTGCATAAACGGGACATGGACAAAGCATGATACCTGAAGCTGATTTGGTGCCATGGCTAACATCTCTATAGACAAGACATGCCCGTGGCTTCTCCATCCCGTGGACGTGTCTGCATTGAACTGTCTCGTCTCTGACAGAAGCGTGAACCAGGCGCTAAAATGGTACACAAATTGTCAAGACCGTCACGAATCCTGCGGACCTACTCAGTCAGCCAAGTTCCCCGCCCGAGTGCTCGACCTGGGCACTGCAGATGAACAACCTAGCCTAGCCTACCTCCTCGAAACACCGGCCAAGATGGGCCGGTTCGGAACGTTGAGCCACTGCTGGCAGAAGAGCGAAACCCTCACCACCACCCTCGCCACGTTGGAGAGCCGCAAAGTCGGCATCGCACTGCCAGACCTTTCAAGGCCATTTCAGAACGCCATACTCCTCTTCCGCAGGCTCGGCATCCGTTACGTGTGGGTGGACTCGCTCTGCATCATCCAGGACGACGAGGCCGACTGGCAGGCCCAGGCCGTGCAGATCGACTCCATCTTCGCCAGCTCAAGCCTCACTGTCGCCGTCGCGGACGGCGGGGGGTGCGCGCCCGGCTGCTTCTTGAGCGAGCCGCCGGATCTCATGTCCAGATCGGTCCGGTGGCCCGGTGTTGACGGGGAGGGCAGCTACCGGGTCGACTTGAGGCACAGCTCCGAGCACACGCCGTTGCTGAGAACTGGTACGGCGGCGGCGGAGGGTTCTGGAAGGGACTGGGTTCATCCGGAGCGGCGGGGAGCGAAGCGGGTTCTCTATGTGGGCAAGACAGAGATGCTGTGGGAGTGCAAGATGTGCAGCATTTGCGAGTGCGGATATAGGACTGAGCTACCAGGTTGAAGTCACAGCCGGGCCTTGAGATGTATAGCAGAGCGATGGGATCGTGTATGCTTTGTTACTTATTTTCTGCCAAAGGTTCCCAAAATCTACCCTGATACTCTTGAGTTAGAGTAATATCGCAAGAGTACAAAGAAGGATCCAACCTTGCCTCAGCTCAGATCAGTGTTCGCCCATTTACAGATGAACAGATGAACAGCCTCACTGCCTAACAAGTACAGTAACCCTTTTCCTTCCTGCAAGCTCTCCCCTTTAACATTTTCAAGTATCCGACTTTCTTCGATGCCCCGTAGCCTGGAAGGCATCCTGAGAAACTTTGTTCGTTTGACTTGTCGCGTACGCTCCGGCGAGGCAATGTTCCCACAGCTAACCCTTTGTTAGGCTTTTAAGATATCCCAGGAGTCAATTGGGGCAAATGCCAAGCTACGCGCAATACGCAACTCAACACGAGGTGTTATATTCTCTGGAACCCCTCACTCTGGCTCCGACATGGCAAGTTGGGGCGAGGTGGTCAGGCGAATCGCTGGCGTGTTCTCTTCCACCAACCCCACCTTGCTAGCTGCTCTGAACACGACAGCAGACGATGGACGGCTGGAGGAACTGCGCCAAAGCTTTTCCAGCATGTTGGGTCCCCGTGCAGAGGGAGGGTTCCAGGCGTTCAACTTCCGGGAGAAGCGGCCACTGATGAACGGACTGGGCCCAGCAGCGAAACCTGTACGTCAGCAAAGAAAGTCAATGAGAGACGACACTAACCAGAACAGGTCGTCCAATTCAATTCATCTGGGATCGATTCGATTTGGGCTTCAGACTTGACCCTTGATGCTAATCATCTGGAAATCTGCAAGTTCAACGGGCCGGAAGACCGCAAGTACGTGGACTTTCTGAACGAACTGCAAGAGCGTTTTCTCAGCGAGATTGAGGAGGAGGTTCGAGAGGAATCCAGTCGGGGTCGCAGAGGTGCGTCGAGGCCGGACTACTTTGTATCCTAGGTCCTGTCAATAATCACTGTTTTCGCTGACTATTCCCAAAGTCGAGTTGAATCCGAAGCAGACGGAGTGGATCCAATTGCTCAATGTTTGTCCCTATGGAGACCGCAAGAATGTAAACCCGCGCCGAGTTGAAGGAACGTGCAAGTGGTTCACTGGCCATCGGCGGTTCAAGAGCTGGAAGCAGAGCGACAGAGCCAGCTTGCTCTGGGTATCTGCTGACCCCGGCTGTGGGAAGTCGGTGCTGGCCCGGTACCTGGTGGACGAAGAGTTACGACACGGAGATGAGGAACGTGGGGCCTTGGACGAGGATATTGGCACCCCCGGCGCGAGGACGATATGCTACTTCTTCTTCAAGGACGGTTTCGACGACCAAAGGTCTGCCATGACGGCGATGTGCTGCATCCTTCGTCAACTGTTCAAGCAGCGTCCCGAGTGTTTCTCGGAGCAGATCCTGGAGAAGTTGGAGGAAGACAAGAAGATTGAGCAGGGCAGGAAGACGCCGCCTACCTCCTTCTACGATCTCTGGAGTCTCTTCATGGCTGCTGTTGCCAGACATACAAGTGGCGAAATCATTTGCGTCATTGACGCCCTAGATGAGTGCGAGGTGACCGGAAGAAATGGACTCCTCGAGGCACTCGTCGAGTTCTACTCCGACATTACAAGGGCAACTCCGAAATTGAAGTTCCTCCTCTCCAGCCGGCCTTATTCAAACATTGAGGGCCGCCTCCGAGACCTGGAACGTAAAGTTCCCACGATCCACCTGAGTGGCGAGGACGAGAGAGAAGTGAGAAATATTACTCGTGAGATCGATCTCGTCATCCGGAGTAGGGTGTACAGCATGCACAGACTCGGCCCCGAGGAACAAGAGGTCCTTATAGAGGAGCTTACCAAGACGGAGAATCGCACGTACCTCTGGGTCCACCTCGTGTTCGACCAAATGGAAGAAACCTCTCTCCTTTCTCGGGGGAGAATTCGGTCCATAGCCCGGAAGCTCCCAAAAACTGTCGACGAAGCATACGACAAGATCCTATCGAAGAGCCGGGATGTCGATCTTAGCAGAAAGCTTCTTCATATCGTCTTAGCAGCGAGAGAGCCTCTTACGCTAGAAGAGATGGCGGTATGCCTGGCTATCCGACCTTCCCACAAGACTTGGGACGACTTGGAACAGGACCTTACTCCGGAGGCCCAGTTTTCCCAGGATGTTAGAGACCTCTGTGGGCTTTTTGTCGTACAGGTTGACCGGAAAATCTACTTGCTCCACCAAACAGCCCGCGAGTTCCTCATTCCCACCCTGGCGTCAGGACCTTCTCCGGAACTGCAATGGAAGTCAACGTTCTACCCGGGAGAGTCGCATCGAGTCCTTACCGAGATCTGCTTGTGGCGGCTCTCCCTTCGGGATGTTTGCTGGTCCTGCTTTATGCGGAGTCTCGAAAGAGACGAAGCAGGGGGTTATATCGACGAACGCACACTTTTGGAGTACGCAGCGGGCTCATGGCTGTATCATTTTCGCGATTGCGACTGGGAGATTGGAGATGAGCTCTGGGAGAGCGTACTGGCCTATTTTGACCCACAATCACCGCGGTCTTTGGCATGGTTCGAAATACGGCAGTACCTTTCCACGGATGAATTCGGGTTGCCGGAAAAGTTTGAACCACTCTGTGTCGCCTCTTGTTTTGGGCTGGTTGCATTGGTCCAGTGGCTTCTTGATACCGGCACGGATGCCAACGGATCTAGTAGCACCACTCCGCTTCACTGGGCTGCAATTTACGGCCACGCCGATGTCGTACGGCAGCTTCTGGATGCTGGGGCTAATATTAGCTCCCGGGATTCTGGCGACTGCACGCCGCTTTACTACGCTTCGGAAGCTGGCCAAGTGGCTGTCGTGCAGACGCTTCTCCTCGCTGGGGCTAGTGTTGGCGTGAGAGACGAAAACGGCTCCGAACCGCTTCACACAGCTGTATCTCATGGACATGACATCGTTGTGAAACAGCTTCTCGCTGCCCAAGCTAATTCGAACGCCAAGGACCACAAGGGAAGGACGCCGCTTTGGTGTGCTTGCATAGAAGGCCACGAGGCGATCGTTAGGCAACTTCTTGGTGCTGGTGCTGATGCTGCTGTGGACAATGAATATGGACATACGCCTCTTCGTGTGGCTTCCCTGCACGGAATGCATGTCCTCGTACAGTCGCTTCTCAAGGCTGGCGCGGATGTCAATGCCAGGTGCATCACGGGACGTACATCCCTTCACGTGGCTTCCGGGGAAGGTCATTATTCGATTGTAGAAAGTCTCCTAGAGGCTGGTGCTGATGCCAATGCGATGTGCAAGGAAGGGGAGACGCCGTTCAGTCTCGCTGCCCTTAACGGTGACGAGGATGTAATGGATCTGCTTCTAGAGGCTGGTGCACAGTCAGAATGATCAGCCGGTTGTTATACAGAGTTGAGAATTTTGGTTTCGTACGTTTGCTTCGGCTTCGACGCGCTGGACCTCTGATCGGTTACTTGAATGGTGCGAACATCACCCTTTAGAATAATTATTTTCCCTTGCATCTATAACAATCCGGAAATCTGCCCGATTCACCCAGCAGAACTTGAATACCTAAGCCAACACATTCGAACCAAGATCCGGTCCGAATTCAGAACATGTAGTGTGGCGCCGCGTTGCCTCCAAATTATTTGTTGCAAGGGGGCATCCGTGCAATCTTATTTCTTCCCGTTGCCCCCGGCCCCGCCAAGCCGACTTGGATCCGGAGCCGCTCCTGCTCCAGTACCGGCCCGGAGCCATGGATATCTTCAGCCTGCCCTTCGAGCTCCACCGCAAGATCTACGAGGGCGCCCGGGCCCCCGGAACTGAGGCTCCACCTCTTTCTCCGCGAGGGTCGTCTCGAGCAGTCCCCGTGCCTAGGGGCCAACATCGGGGAAGAGCTGCTGGAGGATCGGTATGTCTCGGGCGATGGCGTGATAACTATGTCAGGAGGCTGCAGTCGTCCTGGGGTCCGCACTACATGTGTGAGGAGCGGAAAAAGGGCATCGCGCGGTACCCAGACCACCCAGACCGCCTTGGCACCCGGGATCATAACAGTGTCGGCTTGCTCCTCGTGCGCAAGCAGATTTAAGTTGGATCTTCGTCGCTCTAATTGCCTAGCCGATCTAGGTTATGGCCCATTGAAAGTGGAATACCGTGGACACTGATGTCAGAGCAGGCATATCGGCTACCTCGGGCTAGTCAAAGAACGGCTGGAGGTCCAAATCACAGACCTCGAGACGGCTCTATTCCTCGCCAAGCTCGGCCAGCCCGGAGCTGATCCTCCTTTTTCACTACCGGGTTACACCACGCCAGTTATGAGGAGCCCCATTTTCCGGGAAATCCGGTCGCTTAGTCTGTGCCTGTTTGTGGCTTTTGAAGAGTACCCGAGGCTTGGCTGTAAGTATCCTTCCAATGGTGGTCCTGCCAGTCCCTGAAAGGCAGCAGAGAAGTCCTGTCCTCCCCGCAGAAACCGTGCCCAAACTCCGCCTCTAGAGCCATAGCTGACCCAGCCTAGCCGCGCCGCCGCACCTCGAGCGCCTCTCCGTCTGGCTCGATCACGACGGCGTGACCTGGTCTGACACAGACGAGCGCGGCCTCCTGCAGCCGCATGCCCTCGCAGGCTGGAGGGACCCAGTTAGGGTAGCCGGTGCACATGTCGCGGCTGCCCAGGGATAAGGTCTGGCCGGCGCTCCACCACCACATGGACAACGCCGAGGAAGGCCTCCCCTTTAGGATGCCGGATCGCAAACTTGTCGGGCTGCTTGTTTGACCTAGCGACATGAATGGGGGACCCGAAGATTTTGAGCCTAGGCGCCTGCGGGCGCTTCGCTCCGTGGCGTTGGAGAAAGGCGTCGGCATCTTTGATGCGGAGGAATGTGATGAATGCGAAGTCCTTGTGGTACAGGTCATTACAGGCCCACGATTCGATTCCCAGTGCGTTCCTGCGCGGTTGAAGGCCGGTCGTTAGAGTTACCTTGGAGATTTTCCGCCGAAAGCCCTGAATGTATAGGTCCATGGCTGGCGGAGGCAGAGGGAGATGGACGAGTTAGTGTCGGCCAGTTGAAAGGGGAGAGGAGGAGGAGGGTTGTAGTATCTGGAGATGGGATGAGGATAGTGGAGGCGAGCTGAAAGGCTCCATATGATCGAGTGCGCCCTCCCCGCAAACCTCCAGTGCCAGATATTCCCGGCGGACTCCAGTCTTATAGGTGGCCAGCGTCACGCAAGGTGCCGTGCGTGTCAATGAGGTGGTGCCATCCCCAGGTGCAGCCCGTGCTGCTGACAGCACCAAACGAGGAGACTCCAGCCGGGCGGGCTGGCGGAAGGGGGTTTGGCTGGATGCTGCGCGGGAGAGCGGGATCCTGCGTGTTACACAGCGTCATGGCCAACGCATCTTCCATCCACAAACTTCCAAGGTTGGCTTCACACACACGCGCATGGCGAGGTGGCCGTGCTGGGCCTCTGTGAGGGGGAGGGGGTGGGAGTCCTTTTCGGGGGAAGCCCGCGTTTCCATTCGAGGCCCAGCGGGACGACTCCCGGATCTGGCCGTGACGATTCGATGGTGTAATAAACCTGAGTGCTCGAGGAGAAGCTTGTCGATGATGTTGGGATGCCGCGTTGGGAAACTGTGGTTGCATCTGGAGACATCCGCGCTTCTGGCATCGGTCTGATTCTCTCTGTCGAACCATCTCGATCACGCAGCGCGGGTCGACACCCATCGATCGAAGGAAAGAGCTGAGCTTTTTCAGCAGGAAATTCTAGCGAAATCGCTAAAGTGTATCAGAGCACTAGACTTAAGCGAAGGTTTGATGGCCCGTTCAGAGGAATGCTGGGTAATGACGATGTTTTGATGAAGATTGGTAAGTAATGCTGTATTATGTTCCGAGTCTTATATGAGATACCCGAACTTCCTTAACATGTAGAAGCATAACGTAGTAAAAATATCAATTACTGTTCAACTAGTTGCCCTGCCGCTGAGAGTTGGGGGTTGGGAGTCTTGTGTTAGGCAAAGATCGTAAGATTCCGACGATGGGTCCTCTGCCCCCTGATCGAACCGAAGATGCTGCAATATCGTTCTGATAGTATTCATCTTAGATCATTCACGCCCGGTCTGATGTGTATGATGCTAATGGTAGCAAGACAGAGCGGGGCCTTGGGGTTTCATAGTCGATGGCCAGGTAGAGCAGACGGCCGTTCCTGGGCAGACAACCCTAGTCATCATCAAGCGGCGTCTTGGACGCGCATATTGCCGGATACCATAGTCCAGTAGTGGATTTCGAGGTCGATCCTGTCTCAAGGATCGCTTTGGATCTCGTCGGCCGCGTCGCAGCCCCAACAGTCTAGCTCGGGGACGTAGTCACATGAAGCTCTAAAGAGGCGGAATCCACAGACAGGTCTCGAACCGTTCGGAGGGTAAAGTCAGGGCATCCTGCGGGTCGGATACTCGAGCAATCTGAAGGGGAAGAAGTAGAGAGCCGGCAGGAAGCAGAAAGTACCACCCCCTCGCCAGGTCGGAGGGATTGGCCATTGGTAGTCTCAGATACTCTGGCATCCCAACGTCCGCCGATGCCGAGATTCACGCGAATAGAAATCCCCTAGAATATCAGTCCTCACGTCTTCTAGGCATTTTGTTCTGACATCAAGAATTTTAAGGCTAGGTATTGTCTGGCTAAAAACATGAAAGTTGAGCCATTCTGCTGGGTTGGGATAGCACGTTACTGCTGCTTTTGGTGGCACGGATGGGGAATCGCTCGCGTCCTCATAGAAACTTCCACAAGGCTCCAAGCACCTCAGTGGCAAAACAGAGATGTATAAATTAGTCGCTCTTCCCAGACCCCTCATTACTAGACAAAGGTAATAAAATATTACGAATGAAACCGCTGCCGAGGCGTAGCAGTGCCCTACAGGCTGCCACAGATTAATTAGCCACACCTAGAACCTGCCAAGTAATAAAAGTGACGAGACCTACAAAAGGTGGGCACTATAGTAGAGACCGCCGAACGAATTATTCAGTTTAATTGGAAGGCTTAGGGTCTCTTAGGCGAAGTTTCTTTTTCGGGTTGCTTAGAGTTCTAGAGCCGGGCCGCTTTGATGGCCATGTGATAGCGCCGTCGGCTAAGAGCAGTGTGACGATCTCTTGATGGCCGTTGGCAGAGGCAGCCTCGAGAACGTTGCTATATCCGCTGACGCCCATCCACTGTGCGTTGACATCTGCTCCTTCGGCTAAGAGCAGTGTGACGATCTCTTGATGCCTGTTGGCTGAGGCGGCCTCGAGAGCGTTGCTATAGTTGCTGATGTCCCCAAACCCCTGTGCGTTGACATCTGCTCCTTTGGCTATAAGCAGTGTGACGATCTCTTGATGGCCGTTGGCTGAGGCGGCCTCGAGAGCGTTGTTATGGCCGACCCCCATCCCCTTTGCGTTGACATCTGCTCCCTTGGCCAAAAGCAGTGTGACGATCTCTTGATGGCCGTTGGCTGAGGCGGCCTCAAGAGCGTTGCTATAGCCGACCACCCTCCCTCGTGCGTTGACATCTGCTCCCTTGGCCAAAAGCAGCCTCACAGTCTCGTCATGGCCTTCACGAGCCGCCCATACTAGTGGCGTCATACCTGCGCGATCCCGAATATCGATGCTGACTTGATCCATTTGGATCAGCTTTGCAACCACCCTATCATGGCCATTCATCGCGGCCAAATTTAGAGTCGTTCTGCTCTGTGTATACCCGTACCGTAGGGTAGCTCTCCAGAATATTGATACCCACGTCTCGAACCGCTCATCATGCGCATCATACATCTTGAAAATGCGATCGAATAAGCCCTCATCGGCGCCGCCCATGTCGCGCGCATGTGCTGGCCAGTTCACTGCCGAATACTCCAACAGTGGGAAGTCATCCAAGTCAGCGTCATCTTTTTTCTTTGTCTCGCGAAATCGATCATGTTGAATGTCGCGGAAAGAAAGGTATTGAAGGCAAATCCGCGTCAAGACCTGGTTCGAGTATTGCTCCAGAAGCGAGTGTCTCCAACAATTCGCATCCGAATCCTTGACGCTCTTTCTTGCAACAAGGAATTCTTTCGCCGTCTGGTGGATCAAATAGATTCGATTGTCGCTTATGAAGACAAAGAGGCTGCAAAGATCTCGGATGCGGGGCTTCAGATGGTCACCGTCGAGGTCAAGGTCCTCGTGTCGTAGAGCATCTCGCGATTCCGTGGCCAGCTGGAATGCCACGTCCATCTCTATGAGTGTGAGGGGCCGCCGAGCACCCACAACGATGTGAAGGAGGGTCTCGGCTTCTTCTCGTTTACCGCGGCGGGGTCTGTTGAGAATCTTCTCATATGCTTCCTCTACCGTCGATGGGAGGCAGTCGATCTGCCTCATAAATCCGTTCTTGGTACGTTTGCTGCAATTTTCGAGCTCATCCCACACAAGGTGGAGCCAGAGGTAAGTCCGATGCGGCGTTGCCAGCAGCCTTTCCTGCAACGCATCTCGTACCCCCTGATCTGGGTGGAGTTTGTCGCCGGCTGTCTTGATTTTCTGCCGAATTACAAGATTGATCTCCTCGCTGATATCCGCGTTGCTCTCTTCACCAGCTAGCCGGATCGAGGGAGCTTCGCGGGGGATGTCGCCAAAGGAAGACTCGATGTCCCGGTACGGGCGACTGGTCACAAGGAATCTCAACTGAAATTTCCTTTTTGATGCTGAGGAGCGCCGAGTATAAAACTCTGTCAGGAGTCGGATGAGCTTTCGGCGATCGTCTTCCCGACATTCGTCCAAGGCGTCCAGAATGCAAGTCACGGCATTCGCAGACTCGTCTGTGGCAGCAGCCAGAAGTATGCGCCACAGTTCGTCGTCCTCATCCTGCAGTTTCGTTCCGTTCCTCCCAAAGGCGATTTCAGCGTGACGCAGGAGCTGGGGCTTGCTGCTAAATAGCTGGTGAAGGATAGCACACAGTGCCTTCGCGACGCGGTCTTGTTCCTCGTTATCCTTGAAGAAGAAGTAACACACTGTGTGATCGCTTGTGCTCCGAAGCTCCTTGTCAATGAGCGATTTCGCTAGCACCGACTTACCACAGCCGGGATCGGCTGAGATCCAAAGCAGATCGTCATGGCGACTCTGTCGCCATTTGACGTACTGCGGATGCCCAAGGACCCAGTTGCATGTGCCTGGCACTCGATCGGGGTTGATGTTCTTGAGGTCTTCATACTTGGAGGTTTTGAAAATCCGATGACATTCGATCTGCCTCTCGTTCTCGTATCTGATGTCTTGCTTGCTTGTCTGCGTTGAGATGGCTGCATTTGTGTTGGACACGAGGTCTTGTAGCACAGGATCTGTCTGGACTATGAGTGTCGATTCTTCACATTGACGCAACTATTTCAACGTCCAATGCTCCTCCAACCGGCCATGCGAAGGAAATTTCACAACTCACCAGAGACCAGTTGGGGAATAGGCCTTTCTTGAAGAATGCGGCCGGGGGCGATGACCGAGAGTAGTTCCTTTGCAAACGCCGCCGCCGCGGCGGCGGCGTACCCCTGCCATACCTTGTTTTTGTGCGAATCCGCGTAGTCGCAGATGCCACGGATCACAAGGCATGGGAAGTTCTCCATCAATCCCGCCGCCTCCATTTCAAAACAAAGCACGTTGTGTTCCTTGCTCAGCCGGTCTCGCGTGGCTGCATGCTTGATGACTTGGTTGCCCGAGGCGATATTGCCGTAGTGAATCACCGGATCTGTGTCGTCCCTAGCATCCCGGCGAACGGCGTGTGTACGATCGCATTTTTCGCAGTCAGAGCCAGGGCTAACATGTTCATACTCCGCCTGGAACAGGCAGTCGTTTGGCTCCCCCTGGAAGGTGAATGCCTTTTTCATCTTTGGGTATCTTTTGATGAGCGCGGATAGAAACTCGGGGATTCGGCAGGCTCCAGTCAGGTAGTCAGCCTGGAGACGACCTAACGCGGTCAACAAGACCTGAGGCGGCGTGTTGAGTGACCCCGTCCGTTCGAAGTGTCCCTCCTGCACCGTTTTCCCACGATCGTACTGGATGACGCCCCCAGTAACTCCAGCAGGTTGGCTAACCACGATGTCGCCCAGCCGGATGTCGCGACTTGGCGATGGCGCACCGCCACCGATTCCGACCATCAAGCCGAAACGAATCGACTTGAATGTCCGCAGTAGATCCTTGGCGACAGTGGCGGCCGGTGCCGCCCCATATACGCCTGCAGGCAGGCACGCAATGACGACGTTGTGCGCCTGTAATTGACCTAGGATATAGCTGTTATGGTCGGCCGGGGCCTGCTCGGATAGGTTTGGATGAATCTGATCGAGCATTCCTTTCGCGGCGGCCATTTCCAATGGGAGCGCACACACCAAGGCCACGGTGTAGTCATCTGCGGTGTACTGTCGGTTTAGAGCTACGTGTTCCTCATCGAGCATAGCCTCTGCAGCGCCCCGCTCGATGGGAAGAGTAACGATCGCAGAGGAGTTGTGGGAAGCCATGGTATGCAAAGAAGCGCACGACGCCGGCAGGTAGGTGGGTGGAGTGCGGTTCGCCTGCGTCGACGAGGAGGCTAGAGTTGAGCCATCCGAGGAGAGGAGGAGATGTGAAGACAGTTTACTGTTCATCACCGTCAGACAAGCTGAAAAGGGCCAGTGCGGGGTCAGGCCGCCACAGCAGCCTCGTGCCGGTTACACACGCTTGTTGGGGGCTGTGACGCTGCGGGCGCTCGTCTGCGGCGTCCTCTAACTGGTTGGACGACGTGATTGGGGGTCGCCGGAGTGGCCAATGACGAGAAACTGCCTCCCATACTGCCCGGCGATGTCATAAGCCTGCCGGCGAAGAGTGATTGGGTGAGACGTCGTTGGAGATGAGCGCTGTAGACGGAGAGGCGTGGATGGGGAACTTCCCGGGTGCGGAGGAGGACGCCAAGGATGGTGACTAGGGTGTCACTGTGGAGCTGAGCCCGTGGAGCGGGTAGCCTGATGCCGCTGTCCCAGCCAACACCTAAGCCTGAGCGGAGTCGGACGGAGTGCCTCCGCCATGGTTGGTAGTTGTCAGAACAAGGTGTGACCATTCCTATTTAATACATAATTCTAATAAGAAACATGCATATTGCACTGACAAGAATGAAGAGGAGTGGTTGCTCGTCGAATCACTTGTGTGAGGCGGATTGATGAGCTTTGGAATGTAAGACCTACGAGGACCAAATTGCCCCAAACGGTGAAATGTGGCCCCGATTTTAGTCAGGGGAAAAGCCCTCCAGATTTCATGATTACACTGCAGGTCAACAGTCCCTGCTTCCAACGTCAGGTACTAACAACGCCAGCCAGAAGGCAGCCCAGTCCACAGCTGGTGGACATCCCCATCCCCCTCCACGCACCGCGTCCCGTACCTCATATCCATCAACCTCGCGCACGGCCCCTCATCGACCCCGCGCGGGCACCGGTGGCTATACTCCACCATCGCCTCCAGCGCCGCCCCCGTCCTCGCCGCAACATCCTCCCCCTTCGCCTCGAATATGACGCCGGTGATGTGGAAGCTCCCCGGCGGCTCTATCTCCGCCCTCCCCACGCGGAACCAGAGCCTGACGCCGAGCGACCCTTCCAGCGCCTCGCGGTCCTTCCAGAGCGGGCAGAAGGCGACGAGGTCCCCGCGCGGCCCGTCCCTGCACGCCCGCATGGAGACGCGCCGGAGCTTGCTGAAGGGGGCCTCGCGGAGGTGCGCGAGGACGGCGGCCCAGGACCCGCCGTCGAGGCGCGCGGAGACGTCCAGCCTCGTCAGCGAGTCGCGCGAGCCGGAGAGGAGCCGGAGGAGGCTGGCCGCGCTTATGGCCTTGCTGTGGATGAGTAGGGTGTCCAGCGCTGGCGTGAACTGCGGGATGCCGTCGAGGTGGCGCGTTAGGACCCACTCGGTGGCGGGATTGTCGTTGAAGAACGTGGTATTGCGCAGCTGCACGCGTAAGATCCGGACGCGGGGAGACACGGCGAGGAGGTGCAGCATGTTCGCGCTGGAGTCGGCGGTCCCCACGTCAAGCTCGAGGGTGAGCTCCTCCAGGCCGGCGAGGTGCCCCTCGGCCCCTGTGACGGTGGCCCTCGTGATGTGGCCTGAAGTGCCCCAGTCGTTGCCACCAGCGATGCGGGTCTGGAAGCGTCGGAGCGAGGGCGCAGCGGGCGCCGCGAGGGCGTGGAGGACGATATCCACAACGTCCGCAGACGACAGCTGCCGCTCGGGTCCCTTGCACGCCGGGCCTCTTGTCGCAAGCCTCTCGTCCGTAACCGTGACGCTCGCGCAGTTCTCGAATAGCGACATGGAGTCGACGAACTGCCGCACCAGCTCGCACCGGCGGTCGACCCTCCCGTCCTCCATGCGCGGCCAGTGCCCGTTGGTGCCGTACAGGCCGCGGGGACGCTGCTTGGGCGCCGTTATCCTGCCGTCCCAGTCGCCGCACCGCAGGCTGCGCACCGCGAGGCGGAGCCGGTCGTGGCTCGCGATGCGGTGGATCCATCGCAGGTTCTCGGCGCTGAGGTCGACGCGGAGTTGGGAGAAGGCTGCGGCGGCGAAAGTCTGGGTGGATTCACGCTCGAGGAGCCGACTGGTGAGGCGGATGGAGTAGAGGTCTGGCAGCTCGAGGTGGGCGAGTACTTAGTCGAGGAGCTCTGGGAGCAGGACCTCCAGCATTGTGGTTCTCTCTGGTTTGATGGATTATCTTGGCCGGGGATGCCGTGATATGGTAGGAATGGAGCCGCTAGGTAAAGAGTCACACCTCGGGCTGTGATGCGACGTGGGGAAGCGGGGCCGAGCGCAACAGTTATGTCCAGACCTAGCAGAGATATAGTAGCTTACAGGGACTCTAACTGGGCAAAACGTTTGCGTCCAACCAATGTACTCGTCTCGGGGTTGCTAACAGCCCACGACGGCCGCCTAATTGAGTCACTGGCCGCCCCTGGGGATTTCATCTCGTCAGGCTGCATCGACCACCTGAAACGCCAGGGGTGCCGCTCCTGTCTAAAAAGGCCGTGATGGTCTGAAGGAGAGGATATAGGGGGAGAAGGAAAGGGGTACCAAGGTCCTGCACTCTCCCCTGTTTGATGTTCATGAACTTGATTCTAAACGTGCATAGTAGGCGGCCCGACAGGAGTAAGAATGTTCCCTAGAGTCCAAACCTGCCACCTGCATGCGGAGATACTTAGATCTAGTTGTCCCGGCTCCAGTGACGATTCTGCATTAGGATTCATCTGTGGTGTGTGATGACGGCGTCGAGTCCTATTCCTTCCCCAAGGCACTCTAACTCGGCACATAGCCGGACGGAATCGACTTGAAGCGATCCTTCTCCTCACGACATAACGCAACCCCGGCCCCCCATTCCTCCCTCTGAGAGTACTTGTCCAGATACCACGCCGCGTCACGGCCCCCCTTGAACTCGTGATCCACAAAGCCCGTCCCCAAAAAACCGAAGCGGTTCCCGTTGTTATGATACTCGATATCATAGTCCTCAAAGTGCGGGTCCTCCAGCGCCTCGAAGTAGGCCAGCCGCGACCCGGGCCACATGACGATGGGGCCGTCCCGCTGCCCCTGCTTGAACCAGCTCGGGCACGGCCCCGCCCAGGTGGTCCGCGGCATGAAGGCGTTGGCGTGCTCGACGAAGTCGCGCACCGCCTTGGGCTTGGGGCTCAGCCGGCGGATGTGCTGCCGCCGCATGCGCCTGATGAGCTGCATGAGGTGGCCGCTGAGCATAGAGATGATGGAGAGGATCGAGCCTTGGGCCACGGGGGTGTAAGGGCCGCTGTAGAGGAAGTAGTTGGGAAAGCCGTCGACGCCTATGCCGAGGTAGCTGCTCGGGTGGTCAGCCCACTTTTCGGCCAGCGTCTGCTTAGGGTCGAGGCCTGTGATGGGGAAGCGGGGGCGGAAGGACGTGTCGAAGCCCGTGGCGCAGATGATGGCGTCCACAGGGTACTGTCAGTACGTGGTTAGCTCACCCCTTGGGGAAGTGGAAGGAGCAGGTAGCAGTAACCTACCTCCTGGCCGGTGGTGGAGTCAATGACGCCGGTCTTTGTGATGCCGCCAATGTTCTTGGTGAAGACTGTGGTCTTAGGCCCGGCGAGAGCCTCCAAGTAGCCGTTTCCGGGGGTCGGCCGCCGGCACGCCACGTTGAAGTCCTTGGGGATGATGGCGTCGATTAGCTCGGGCTTGGGCGAGAGCTTCCTGACCATCTGGGAGTAGGCGACCTGTTTCTAGTTGTTAGTTGTCGGGTATATACCACCTCTGGAAGAGAGAGAAGAATAGAAAAAGGAAAACTTGGGGCACGAACAGCATTGGCCTCGTCCGACTCCCGGGTGTTTTGCAGCACCAGCCTGAACCTGGTGTTGAGCTCACTCTCGATCGTCTTCTTGTATCGGTGGTACATGGCCGGGTCCCTCCTGAACGATTCCTGCTGCTCTTTGGTGTCTAAAATCGCCGATAAGCTACGGCGACTCTTGCCAGGCACGGCTCCTTGCGAGCACTGGGGGGACTCACACTCAAAGTTCTGTCCGTCCTTCCCAGCGTACGCCTGGCCAAAGGCCGCCGTGATCCAGGTCGGGCTCCGCACCCACGTGTAGAGGTGGTCCACCTGGTCGTACAGCGACGCGACGACCTGGATCCCGGAGCTGCCGGCTCCGATCACCGCGACCCGCTTGCCCTTGAGGTCCAGGTCCGGGCTGTAGTTGGCGGTGTGGTAGAGCGCCCCCTCAAAGGTGTCAAGGCCTTTGATGTCGGGCCACTTCCAGGCGCTGTTAAGTCTTATGAGTACGGCCCGTCATCCAAGTTTTCGACGCAGAGGGTCGGCGACTCACTTTAAGAATCCCGTGCCGTTGATTAAGAAGTCGCACTCTTCCACCCACTCGAGCGCGCCGCCAGCCGAAGGAGCCTTGTTCGCCAGCGAGACGACCCACTTGCTCTTTCCCTCGTCCCAGGTTGCGCTTGTGACCTCGGAGTTCAGCTTGATATACTTCATCATGCCCTCTTCGTCGACGATGTCCTTCATGTACTGCCATATCTCCTTCCCGGACGCGAAGAAGGTCGACCAGTCCGGGTTCTGCTTCCAGGGGAACGTGTAGCCCATGCTGGGGACGTCGCACGCGCACCCCGGGTAGCGGTTCTCGTACCAGGTGCCGCCCACCTCGGGGTTCTTGTCGTAGCACACGATGTCAACGCCCAGGTGCTGCAGCTCCCTCGGCGCGTGGTGGAGGAAGTCGATCCCGGCGGCCCCGGCGCCCATCATGAGGATCTTGAACCGCGGCTGCGCGGGGGAGGGTTCGTTGATGAGGTGGTCGGACACCACGTAGCCGCTGGGCGCCGGGGCGCGCCACTCGTCGTAGTAGACGGGGCGGTCGGACGAGGAGGGGTGCGGGCCTGGCGTGTTGCTGCCGATCTTGAGGCCGCCCGGCAGGCCGTATGCCGTGAACACGTCGTTGGTGGCCGGCCCCGTCCCTGCCGCGCTATCCAGGTCTGTGGACTTCATGGTGATCGGCGAATATTGAGGGTGTATTGGGTGGGTGGGCCCTTTTTCTCCTGGTTACGAAGACCCGCAATGGCACTCTGAAGAGTCAACTTGGATTTACAAGGATGTCGTAACGCGGGACGCGTCCAGTGTTTATTTCATTCCAAATTGGAATGTCGTCCATGTCTCAGAGCGGACCCCACGTTTGCTAGCGCCACCGGCGCTGTCGTTCACGTCGTGGCTCGGTAGTGGCTCGATCCTAGACAGGCGGGGCTGACAATGGGGTGCCGGCCCAGGTGCGTATAAGTGCCGAACCGGGAGGCCATAGCCGGCCTTACGCAGCCGCAACCACCCTTTCGTCCTCCCGCCCGATCAAAGAAGTGCATCCCAGGAACAATAGGCCCCGTTCCTTAGATTCCTGAGTGCTCCAGGCCGAGGTTCCTAGTAGCACTCCCCAGCGCAAGAACTAAATCCCAGCAACTCCAAAGGTGTTCAAATGAAACCGATTTATGATCTCGCCTCCGACTTGCGCCCACAGCCCCCTTATTACCCCGCCCTACGGAAACCTCAGCCGCCCGGCATCCGCGCCAACGCCTTGTTGCCCTGGAACCGCTCCCGGTTCATGAACTCCGGGTTCGCCTTGAGCTCGTCCGCCCTCTCCGCGCCCTCCCGGAGCATCTCGTACCCGTCCAGCTTCTCGGCCGGCCGCCTCCGGAACCCGTACCACAGCCCCAGCGCCGCCGACAGCGCGGCCCACAGGCAGAACAGCGCGAGCACGAAGTATCCCATGCCCGACCCCGGGATCAGCGACGCGCCGACCAGGATCCTGCCCTCGCGCGAGGACGTCATGCCCTCCGCGGTCCACCCATCCTTGTACCCCGAGGCCATGCCGTACATGAGGTCGAAGGCGTCGTTGGCGTAGGCGAGGTTCACCGAGCGCAGGAGGGCGTCGGCGTTCAGGAACTGCAAGTACCGGTTGTCGTTGGAGTTCGGCTGCCTGCCAGGTAGGCCACCGGACAGATAATGCTGATAGAAGTGTGCGTTGAGCGCGTACTGCGCCGTGAATCCGAAGCGCTCGGAGCCGTAGCCGTATACCTGGTCGAAATCGGGGTCGGCCCTCTCGAAGTCGCGGAAGCTGGAAGTCGTGCCGTCTACCTCCGCGTACCCGAGCCCCGATGACGCGACGCAGCGGACACCGATGGGGGCGGCCAGCTCCAGTAAGCCCGCGGTAGTGTTGAGGATGTTCGTGAACGTCATCAACTGGCTGAGGTCGGTCGTCCGGTCCCCGTCCGTAGTGTTCCCTGAAGAATCTCCCCTGACCGTGAAGAAGGTGGTGTTCGCGACATAGTCATCGCCGCTCTTGATGAACGGGCTCGCGAGCCCTGCGATGGACGGGCCTACGGCGTTATTGAACACCTGCTCGTGTTCGCTGTAGCTACCATTGCGTCGGAACTTCCAGGCGACGTATTCAAACACCAGCGAGTTCCCCCCCCTCCTGCCTCGAAATTCGGATGCTGCCCGTTGTACTTGTCCTGGGGCGCACGGTTCGAGGTTGTACCTGCCCCGGACTCGAAATAGGCTCCGACATTGGGTCGGCCGGGGGGGGTCTCGGTTTCGTTCCACGGGATGATCCCACCGCCTGAGGGCGTTGTCAGAGATATGAAATCGCCCCCGTCCATGCCGCACCGATCAGCGATCGACGACTGAGCCTTCTGGCTCAAGACCGTGAGTTCGGACGCGGATTCTACGATTTTGCAGTCGTATTTCGCGCGCAGGCCCCACGCCTTCCCCGACATCGGCTTGTCGCTCTGCGGCGGAAGAAACAGGTCCGGGATCGACCCGGTAAGGGGAAAGGAGTTGGGAACCTCTGCGAAGTCGTCGACGGTGTCATTGGTGTAGATGACGCCAAGGCCCGGTACTTAAGGAGAGATGCCAACCTCCTACGCGTCCCTCCTCGAAATCTGCTCGAGGCTGCGACCCTCGCTCCCACTCAAGGAACAAAGCCAATAATACTACGTAATATCAAGCAGCCAAGCGCGGCTAATCCGCTTTCGGAACTCGTGCAGCTCAAGGCAATGCAATGCAAAGGCGGATCGATGCCCGATCTATGACGCTCTCGGCTCTCTCCATCTTCGAAATCCGTCCCAAGATCGCTCGCGATGCATGTGGGGAAAGGGCCGCCCCACTGGACTGGACGGTGCGATTTCTGTCTCCATCCGGCCTTCACGCAGGTGAGACGGCCCGCCTCCTGTATATAGATGTCACTCCAATCACGTCCTCGCCTGCGCCCCTGAAGTCTCAGATACGGAGGGAGGTCTTCAAACCTGGATTCTGGAGACGACTCGTCCACAATTAAAACGGCCCATATCTTGTAGCAAACATGGGAGTAATGAGAAAACGGCATCACTGGCAGCTGCACACACATTACAACATGAAGTCTTCGCCGCCATCGACCAGGTGCCTCCCAACCAACACCGGTGGCAACAACAACAAGAATAAAGACGGCTGCGTCTAGAGGAAGTACACCATGGGGTAGCTTTAAGGCCTTTTCGTCGAATACTACAGTGGCCATCCTCCCTTATATGCCTCTCCAGTTGATGCCAAGCTGATTCGCCATGCGTCCATTTTGGCTGCCCTTGCACGTCGGCCAAAACATGGCTTCTGCCAGTAACTTGCATGACAGGGCTTGGTAGGAGGTATTAGACCTGTATAATGGTGATGTGAGGTGGCAGTCCTCTGGGGCTTTATTTAACAACGCATATAAAAGACGTACGCTACAGACACTTGGCACTAGGGAGGGGGTGGCCGAACCGCCCACCCTCTCCTAGCATAAGGTCACATCCACAGCATCCTGGGATTCCAAATTATCCTTGTCTCCCGGCCTCTCTGAACCAAAATAAATCACTCCTATTAGGATCAACCAACACAGAGTGTTATCGGCTAAAGCAAAACGCCCAGCTGAGCCTCTGAGTCTTCAGGAGGTTTGGAACCTTTTGGTGTAACATTATTGACTTTACCTGCTTGAGCAAGACAAGAGCACCAGCCAGGCAAGTATAAGATCTTTCAGATAGCTGATCAGTGCCAGCACAGCACTGTTGTCCCTACAAAATGGCTCATGGGCCAGGATCACCATAACCTTTTCCTATACAGAAGGACAGGAGTCAACCAACCTAATCCTTCTAGCGTAGCATTATTGGCTTTGCCTGCTTATTCAAGACAAGAGTTCTGGGCAAGAATCAGAGCTTTCAGATAGCTGATTAGTGCCAGCATAGCACTCTTGTCTCTAGACCATGGACTGGGACTGCTGCAACTTCTTCCCATGCAGGAGAACAGGGGTTAACTCACCACTTAGTCCTTCCAGCATGGCATTATGAACTCAGCCTGACTAGCCAAGACAAGAGTGCTTGGCATGCATCAGAGTTTGCAGATAGCTAATTGGTGTCAGTAAAGCACTTTTGTTTGGGAACCATGGGCCAGGAAATGAAATGCATTGCCAAGCTTCACAGGCGCCTACCACTTCTTGGCGTAGCTAAATGCAGACAAATCTGTGTACTGCCCGGGTTTGCTGCTGGTTGCAGCTAATCACAGAAAGGAGGAGGCTGAGGCCTTTCTGTCCCGTCTCCAAATTCTCAAGTATTTAAAGGATCCAGTCCCTGTGCTGAGTCTTAACATGTGAGCCACAACTCAGGCAAAGCACCAATCGATTCTCCAGAGGTCCTCACATTGGCAAAGTGTTTTCTCATCACAACCTAAACACTCATCTATTCAGAAACTTTATCATTACAACTATCGCTAAGGAAACAACTCCCTCGTTTACACAAGATGATCGCTCAGCGCGCCACAACCATCCTCATCAGCCTTCTCCTGCCTGCGCTTATTCGCGCCAACCCGGTCAATGTTGAAACAGATGTCTTCATTCAGCCTGGCCCAGGCCTCCCATCAGTTGAATCTCTCGGTTTTACCACTGCTGAGCTTATTGAGCAGGGCCGTGCCTTGGCTCAGAGAGCAGGCTCACTGGACAACAACAACAACAACAACAACAACAACAACAACAGCCATTCTATTCTCAAAAGGCAAAAACATCAGGATTGCCAGGGATATGGTGCATTGGCTGGCACAGAAAATGTGCTTGCCTGCGCTGGGTACCTTCACAACCTTGGCACCAAAGACTGTATTGTGCCAAAAGGTGGGATCACAATGTGTGATGCGTCGGGCCGTGGTACTGCAAACGCACGTGTTATAGGGGAAAACTACTCGTCAGAACTCTTTACTTCAAGCTGGTGTGTTCATGTTGCTCAGAGTGTCGTCTGGATGATGGGAAACTGTGCGGAATGTGAGCAATTTGCGCCATACGTCTGTGGCATCAATGCAGGCCACCCTGCACATGGAAACGGGGACTTGATGGTTGTAGTGATAGACCCCAACAGGACTTAGGAGTACTTCAGTTTCCAGCCTACCCACTTATAAAATTTTGTCCGCACCCTGCAGATCCCGAAGGCCTTTAAGCAGCCTGATTTATATACTGTTCCGGTGTATAGTAGGTTGTTTATTTGTTTGGAGATTGTCTGTTGAACGATCCTTGCACTCTGAATCGGACTGTTTGCAAACCGGAGGAAGGTACCTCAACCCCGATCTGAATATTCCGCGTGCTGCAGGAAGGGGAGCAAAAAAGAGCGTTGTATAAGAGGATAAGGGATAGAAAAGAAGGGATCGCACATCTTTGGGGAGAAGATGGGTTTATGTACTTGCTGGTCCCCACGTGCTCGTACCAATCATGCCTTCTCCCTTCACCTCCTTTCTCTTTTGTCCCTGACCCTCCCGTATCCGGTGCCTTCTGTGCCTCGCCCCTGCCCCCTCCCCTCCCTCCTTCTCACCTTTGTCCCGTCCATCTTCTTCCCCTCACCTTCCCGAGTTCCACACGGTTGTGACTGCAGGGAGGTGGAGGAGGTGGAGGAAGTCTTTACGACTTCGGGCTCACCACATGAATCCGTTGGTCTGGCGCGGTCGCGGTGCATGAGGGGCCCGAAGATTCCGACGACGTATCGGGTGTGGGGTGGCGTTGGGGCTTGTACTTGGCTCTTCTCTCCGCCGTCCGTCTCCTACCGCCATCGCCTGCCCATCTAGTATGCTTGTCTCCTCGCTCGGCTGTCCGTCTTCCACCATCGTCAGACCATGGCCTAATACTCGTCATGACCGCTTAGCCCTATTTCACATCAGCAAGGAACCCTGATTTTCCCGGTGGCCACCGCTCGTCTGCTGCTTTGACACCGAGACTCGGGCCCCGTAATCCGAGCAGCGCCTTCAAGTGTCCGGGAGCGGACATCATGCAACCAGTTACCCACTCCACGGCAAGTGACACACGGAAAAGGCGAACCAAGAAAGACAAGTCCGGCGTCCCCTGCAAGGACGAGGCCTCCGCAGTGGCAACACGGGAACGGCCGAAGAACAGCGATGCTGCTCTTAACCTTCAACGATGCCAGCTCAACACAGGAGACGGGGAAATAAACGTCGCGACGGTCCAGATACAAAACAATCAGCTTATATATAAAAACACTATAAAAATGCTCAACACATCGCAGGGTTCCCGCTGGATAAGTTAGTAAACACTGTGCTGTATGACAACTCAAGCTGGCGATAAAGTCATAGTGCCCAAGCTGCTTAAGAAGACATCCAACCCGCACACGCCGAGCTAAGCAGATCAACCCATACAAGCGACTTCCCACGGAGTGCTCACACCCAACCCATTGGATAGTAAACAGCAATTGGTGGGCCCATGTATATCACCATCGAGAACGCGCCAAGTCAAAACAAAAGAAAAGAATAACCCCCAACAGCACCTCCCCACGTCTTCTGTGGAGATAAGGCTAAACCAGGCTCTTACAAGCAGCTTTTGCAAGCGGCAGGCTATTCCAGGAGTTAGCGCTGCTCCCATAAACCAAGAGGATCACTGAAAACCAAATCTTACCGTGTTAACCTCGCCGTTCCAGATCAGGGCAAGGCAAGCCACTTCACCAAACGGGGCTTACCACACCGTCAGCATTATGATAGGGCAGAGAATCCAGGGGAAGATGGACATACTTGGCTCGGCAAGAGCGCCGGCACATACGGCAGCGATGGGCGCGAGGGCGGCGATGCACTCTGTTTCCTTTTCGTCAGTGCCCGTTGAAAGCGGTGCGGGGCTTCCTTTCTTCACGTACTGCCGACGTTGCAGCCCTTGGCCTGGACTTCAGCGATTTGCGACTCAGCCAGCGCGGTCTGCTCGGCTGTGGCGGCGGGCGCGGCGGAGGCAGAGGCGGCGACGGCCACGATGGAAGTGAAGATGGTGGAGAACTGCATGTCTGCGACGGTGGGTCTTGTTGGAAAGGGGTAGAGGTTTGTGTGGAGATTCTGGGATTTGAAGGTCTGGAAAGTTGGTGTTGGTGAGGATTGGTGGCTTGAGCTGGCTTGATAGTTTGTAAGAAGATATCGGCTTCTTTGCTGGATCTTCCTGCCCTTTATATATTCCAGAAATCCCATAACACCAGGCTAGAGAACGCCTCCTTGCAGGGTCTGAATCCTCGAAGGAGCCGTGTAAGAAGCCTATCTCCGTTCGGTCCTTCAATCTCCTAGACATTCCTCCTGTTGTTGTTGTTGAAGTAAGAAATTCAAACGTCTGTCCGAACCTGACGTCAATCATCACTATTTTTATCCTAAGCTGGGATCGTGCAGCCCCGGATTAGGGAATTGATAGGCTTGCCCTGTCGCCACAGCCAACCAATGCTTATTCTGCCCGACAACCACGAACCCCGCATGCCCTGGTCTTCTCAGCGGCTTCCCGCGGCACTGCAACACAAAATACTTGGTTGAGGATGTTTGAGAACTTGGTTCTGCCCTCGATGCTTATTCTTTTCTACTTCCTTTGAGAATGCTGATCGACACTGCAACTTTGGTCGCAGCTGCATGGCCCCCAATGGTCTGTCGATCGTCTCCCATGATTATTGAACACCCGCGCCCACGGCTGAAAGATCCCCCATAGCGTCGGGCACTGCGGAGGAAGGGGTGAAGAGATCTGTTGCGGTAGAGCTGGAAAATGGGCGTCCCCGAGGCAGATGGACGTCCTCGAGGCAGCTGCTAATTATCCTGCGAGTGCAAGCACACGATCGGCTCTCTTGGCCTCGGGTCCTCCTTGTTAAGATTGCGGGGAGGGATGCCGTTTTGTAGCAGGTACTGTCGTTTCTTTGATCATTCTGGGCCTCTAGCAATCCGAAGGCATCCTTGTACCACGTGCAATCGCTTCAGCCAAACAACAGGCCAGAACTCCGCCCCCGCACCATAGCTTACAGTTGCTGCTCGTGCAATGAGTTCTGCATCCTATTTGGCAAGGAAGAAAAGAAGTGGCTTGCGAAGATGTCGCTCAGGGCGATCTCGACCCTGTTTCCAAAAGTTTATTAATAGATCTTACACCGTGCCTCGATCTCCAGCTATCCCCCCAAAAAATAAGCCCAGATGCCTTTGCAGTTACCGCATGCAACTATTATTCGGGGCTAGCCGGATCGACGTGCAGGTAGCTCCGGGTTGGAGTGGAACCATAGCTAATTCAGGTATCTGACTGCTTGCTCGCAGAGGTTCCCCCTAGAATGAAGCTCACCTATGCAGGCAGTGCAGCGTTGCCGTCCAACCTTTGATCAGGAGCTGAACGCATAGCAGGCCAATACTGTCCGCAAGCTAAGGGACCACGTGTTTATTATGACTTGGTGTGTTATCCAATCAATAATAGGCTTTAAAATAGCAACAGCAGACGAATTGATTTCGCCAGACCTGCCAGTCTCTTCCCTGCGTTTGTCTTCAACTCTACAGCGCAAACAAATTCATCATCCTGGGTATCAAGCCTTAACTATACACCTTTCTAAATATCTCCTCCATTCTTCCCATCCCCAACGAGAGGAAAGGATTCATCCTCTGGCCGAGCTTAAGCAAGCTGAGTACTATTACAGGTGGCCGGACCGCGGGGCAGATTATTCGGGAAATGACGGTGCCCTCCCTCGCAGGTGCACAGCCTCCTCTGTCCCCCCCGGCAAACAAGGTACGACTTGTCTCCGGGGCAGCTTGCCCGCTCGGTCGTCGGGCACGTGTAGCCGGACGGGCGGTAACCGCGGCGGAGCAGCGAGGGCGAGCCCAAAACTTTCATTCTCGTTGTATCCCTTCTATGCGGATTTTGTTTCGCTGTAAGTAGCGACGGCGATTTATAGTTGACGTCGATGAAGGACTGTTAGGATATGAACAACGAATTTCCCGCAAGAAGCGGGTTTGTTTGTATTCCGGAGCATTGGCCCTTAAGGTAGATGGTCCCTACGAGGGCGCATGTCTATATCCTTTGCAAACTATGCCCTTCACGAACTCGGATGCCGATAATTCTTTCTATATCTAGTAGCTAAGCGTCACTGGGGGAGAAACTGAGAATGGGACATAAAATCCCATCCATCCTTCAGCCTGGATTATATTTTTGGGGGTCTGGCGTTGGGCATAACTTAATTCTGTCGTATTGCCATTTCAAGGAAAGGGAATGTAGTCAAAGGAACAACTTGAATATACGCGAAGAACTTTAATTTACGCGAAGAACTTTAGTTTACGCGAACAACTATTAATATACGCAACAACTCTAATATACAAATGCGCATATAAGGCAATCAAAAATCCACTAACATGGTAAGAGGCGAGGTGTAAAAAGGGCCTTGGCCAGGTTAGTCCTGCGCTCATGTCTCTATAGCGCCGGGGATTCGTCTTCTAAACTAGGTAATACCAAACTACGATTATTCGAAATCACTGGCCTTTGCTCCCATGTAGGTATAAGAGTCCCTATCAGCATTACTCCCGGCTGTTCTCATACATCCTAATCTGATGTCCATTGCATGCGAGATGGTTTAGGGATAAGGCACCACTATAATGTCAACGAACGGTGTCGCCAATGCTAGCCGGGATGAAGAACCTGCCGATTACAAGAGCGCCCCCTCGACCAAAACGACGGGTGCCTCGGGTCATCTGCCACGCAAGGAGTCGGTGGGTCATCCAAGAAAGCACAGTCGATCAACGTTAGTGAAGTACCTTTGCCTTTTTTCCTGGATGGAAGGACGACTGAGTCCGTATCAAGTAGCCCCGCTGCGCTCCAGGGGTCGCTCTCGCCTCCTCCTCCGTCTCGTCCATGTCGTGAGTCCTTGTACGTCAGTGCGCCATGGTCTCCGTTCAGGGCATTTATTATATGTATCTATATTAATATATTAGTATCACAAAGTAGGTATTGTGAAATCATAACCACGCAGTATTAATCCTATTGCACTTTTCATTATTGCAAGCCAATCCTTTCGTCCTCTATTCTATATCTAATCGGCGGCCAGGTGCTGCGTCACGACCGTGGTCCTCCTAATGCCCGCCGCCATGGAGATTGCATCAGTGTCAACGTCGCGCCCGGCGCTAACATTGACGCTATACCGTCTGTGGTTCGAAAAGTCGGCAGGGCGCCCATCGAGTTCGACGTCATCCGCGTTGTTCAGGCTCGTCGCGCTCTCCGGCTTGCTGACCGTCGTCGACTTCCTGAATACGGAGTTCCTCCCGCGGGTGGCGCTGCTGCCGGTGGGATAGGCCGTCCATCCGGTGCTCCGCTGGGTGCGCGTGGCGAATAGCCCGGGCATCAGCATCCCGAGGACGGGCCGCAGCGTCGGGAGGCTCGCGGCGAGGATGGACGTGCACACCTCGAGGAACGACCAGTATGCCGCGCTGACGTTCTCCCAGTTGGGGTCGGTTGCTGCGGCCGCTTCCTTGAGAGTCCGGATCCGAATGACTGATATGATGCAGGTGCTGCGAGGCATTGTACGTTAGCTTTCCGTATCGGAAAAAGAAAACAGAGGGGCTATCTCAGAGGCCCCAGAGGAATGTACTCACAA
Source organism: Sordariomycetes sp. S4602 (assembly GCA_023628835.1). Classification (NCBI taxonomy): domain Eukaryota; kingdom Fungi; phylum Ascomycota; class Sordariomycetes; species Sordariomycetes sp. S4602. The sequence continues at coordinate 331,829 of JAMAJV010000009.1, forward strand.
TAACCCAAGGCCGAACACTACAGACAGAGTATACTTTTGCTTCCTCGGTAACCGCAACGAGCTGATTACGGGCAGCGGCATAATGAAGAGAGCAACGTCTGAGACCAGGTTGACGCTGGCCATGACGTACCAGATGGTCAAATTGTCGAGGCACGTCCCCTGGACCGAGGTATCCCAGAATGCGGCGACAGGGATGCAGACCAGGGTCAGCAGGAAACTGAGCGTGACTGCCCATGCACTAAAGAAAGCCACACCGTAGGCTGTTATGCGCTGCATGATGGTGTTGGCGAAGATGCGCCGGAACTGGAGGAGGATCGATATCTTGACGAGGCACATGGCGACGTTGTACACGACGATGGAGGTGTAGAATGCCTAAGGGGGGTTTCAAAATCAAGTAAGTAACGAGACACTCCGGACGTCCATCTGGTTTAGCTTACCTTCATGTAGGGAATGTAGTATTCCTTGGGCTGAAGCCAGGTGTGTCGTCCCAGCCCGTACTTGGTTTCTAATACGCGCGAAGCAGGCTTCTGTGAGCATGACGTTGGGTTGGGACAACTGTACTCCGTACGGAAACTTACCGAGGCCGATAGCAATCGCCGATCCGATGGCAAGGGTCTGCGCAGCGACCATGAACGCATCGTCGAAACCGAAGACGCCCAGCAGCCGGGTCCGCGTGTAGATGCGTAGAGTGACGACAATCGTCGTAAGCGCACACCCGACAGAGAGGATGGCGCAAACCTCGCCGACCCGCGATTCGCCGTCCAGGGAGTGGTCGATCTCCATGGTCGCCATCGTCGCTCGTGTAGTGCTCGTCTGCGTCGTCGGGCGTAGCGTGGAGTAGACGCCTTGATGCGTTGAGTCCAGAGCCGACTTACTGTTGCATCATTCCGCGATTGAATCAAGGGGGCCCCCAGAAACGCCAGGGGACAACTGTCGAGGGGCAACTCGCGGCGCGGAAGGTCGAATAAAAGGCCCCGTTGCCTCGAGACGCACGGACGGGGAGCGGGAGTCGGTGACTATCATCTCATGCCAGGGCTGGGGTGATCCTTACTGGGAGGGCATTAGCGGCAAAAGCTGAGGGTCTCATTGCAGCTAGCGCCGTCGCAGCGACGGTGGGTGGTGTAAGCTCGACAAGGGTTGGCTCTGGCCAACAGCCGTTTGGCCCGGTCCCTTCGGGAGACTGACCACCTGAGCGCCAGCTGGCTTGCCCTATTTTTTCTCCGCATTTTTAAGCTTCCCTCGTGTTGGTGGAGAGATTGTAAATACAGCTTGTAGGCTACGCTGGATCCCCCCCCCCTTGGTACGATCTGCACCTCCATGTAGTGCACCTGCTGGTGATTCACGGAGCGCAGGTCACAGATAAGAATTCATCCGACATTGTCGTCCATGTACTACGTACGTAGCAATTAGAGAAGAGCCTGCTTTACCCGGAAATATGGCAGCGTGGCCGTGCGGGCCGCGAGTGGCCGACGGCGAGCCAGCAGACATCCAACCGCATGTCTGTGCGGGTCCGTGTCCCAGGTTTTGGCTGTCCTTTTAATCTCGACGCGCAGACAACACGCCCGCCACACCGACCGCCTGAGCGAAGATCAATGCTAGCGCGTTGATGATCCTCCACTCGTTCATGATCCTCCACTCGTTCAACAAGCCAAGGAGGAGGCGTCCGGGGCAGGGGACGTATTATGACGCGCTCTTCGTATAAATGCGGGGGTGGACATGTGCCCTTGGCGCCTTCACTTCGAGCGAGGGGCTCAGCTCCAGGTTCGGAGAGAAACACAAGTACTTCGCACGAATGCTGATACATGTGCGAGGTGGTATCACATATAATCTCCAGGCCGCCCTCTCGATGGCCTCCTCCGAATTTTCCACGGCCCATGTTTCCGGTATGCAAGGGATCGGCAGAGTTCGGGTGACACGGCTCCATCCGGCCCAATCATGGCACGTGAGCAGCACCTCCACTTGCGAAAATCCGGAGCGCCCGCTTTGCCCAATGTGGAAATTGAAGCGATCGCTGCTTGCCCCTGAGCCCCGGTTCCGTCCGGGGAACGATGATCGACGACACGTGCGGCCGCTTCTTGGCGACGCACACCGTCAGGGGGCACACCGTCAGGGGCGAGCCAGGCTTTGACATCATCCGACGCGCCGGACACGGCTTAACGCGAAAAAAAAAAAAAAGGGCCCAATCAAGTCGCTCCAACACACGAACTTCAGCGAGCTGCGTCAGCGTGCGCTCCCCGCAAATATTCCCCGCATTCGCCCTGTCAAGCCTGTTGCCCTGCAGGGGGTCTTCAGACCGTCCAACATACATTTTTTGGGGGCGACGTGCGGTGCCCAAAGTGGAGGCCCCTATAAGAACATGTACAACGGCTTATGTGGGGGGGGGGGGGGGGGGGGGGGGGGGCGTGGGGGAGAAATTATAACGGAGCGGGGCCCCGGGGTAGGGATTAAAACTG
>JAMAJV010000010.1:0-101910 GCA_023628835.1 Sordariomycetes sp. S4602
TCCGCCGTGTCCTTCGTCGCCCTGGCCTTCTGGACCCTCGCCGCCGTCTTCATGACGTGAGTCTTCCCTCACTCCCCCCCCCCGCTCCCGTGTTGTGCCCCCCCCCCCCCCCCCTTGAGAGAGGTTGAGGCCTGGAGGGGCAGTCGGCTCGGGGACGATATGCTAACGGGTTTCAGTGGGGTGTCCTGGGCGCCAACTTGTCGCACCTCCCGACGGCGCTGGCTGCGGCGCCTGTCTCGCACGTCGTGTTCTTCGGGTCGCTGGTGGCCATGGAAGGCGCGTTCTTCATGTACTACAAGTCGTGGACGTTGTTCCAGTTCCTCCCCGTGGCGGGTGGCATCGGGGCCTCGATCTGGCTGAGCGGGACGAAGGCTCTCGGGGAGGTGCAGAGCAGGAGGATGGCTGGAGAGCTCTAAGCGATAACAGAGCGCGGTCGGATCGGATGAGGGCGGTTTGAGACGAACGGGGGAGGGCAGGAGCGAATGACTGAGGATAGATCGTGTTTGTGTGTACATTAGTTCCCCCAACGTCGTTGGAGGTGGCTCATGACGAAGTGATAGCCTTCATGGACGATATTGGGAGGGGATAAAAGGTGACAAGGAAAGACGTATAAACATACCTCTAGCAGTGACCTGTATTTCCAGTGCTATGTGGGTGAAGAAGTTGTATTTATCCCGTGTGCAAGCGCCGCCCCCTTCCACGAGCGACGCACTGGCAGGCCAGATGGAGGCATCTACTCGGATACTAATAGCAAGGAAGCGCGGGAAACTCCGGCTCCAGTTATTGCCTGGATCAACACAGCCCACCTCCTCGCACTAGTTTTTCCTCTTCGATTACAGAAGACATGAGCATCCCGGGGCCTGAGAAGAACACACAGCAGGGCTTATGGTCCTACGAACCGACATAGCCCGGGATCGTTACCTTCAGTACGGCTAGTTTTATAACAAGTGGTTTCTTCTATACGCACGCGAGGCACCACGCCACTACGTATCACGGAAAGCGTCCTCCTTACGCGCCATGTCCGCGGGAGCTCTAACTATACCTCCTCGGTACCGCACGGCGGACAATACCCAGCCCAGAGCAGGGCGTGCATCAGAAGCCCTCTAGGTTGTCGCCAAGATGTGCTACCCCCTTACCAATATCTGCGGACGGTGCTAGCCCGTACGGGGCGAGGATGGAAATCTAGAGGAGTCTCGCCCTATTCACAATACCGACTCGTAGAAGGTATGAAGAGAGGACTCGGGTGAGAATCAACGGAGGGCCACAATACGAGCGGACCTGTGCCCGGGACCGGAGGGCAATTTTCACGGATTTTTTCATAGCATAATCAAAACAATATGACGACCGATTTGAGTCCGAGATGCACGGGACGTGGTGTTTTGGGCAAGTCTGGAGCTGTGGGATTGATGTTGGGAGTGCTCGGATGGTGCTGGGGACAACCGAGCATGAGTGTTTTGACTCGGGCGAAGAGCCTGCTCGCAGCTGCTAGCAGCTGTGGAGAAGATAGAGCATGGCCTTATATACCAAACTAAAGCATTATCCTTCGCCTTCGGGCATTTGGTCAATTTGCAAAAATACAGAGAAGATTAGCATGGTCCCTGCACAAGGATGACACGCTCAATCAAAGAGAAGCTACCAATTTTTTGGCCACCCATTCGAATCCCGCAATGCTCACCACTCTTTTTTTAATCGTCACGCAGCTTCACATCACCAGATCGATGGCTCTTATTTTTGCAGTGCAATTTCAAATGGGGGTTTTATTTTTTTGTCTTTTCCCAAGAATATTGTTTTCCTGTCCACCGGATCCCGAATAAAACATGCTGTCTGCCCTTTCCGTGCCTTGTTCCGAATGATAACATGTTCTCCCCTCGATCCTCCAACGCCGGGACTGGTCGCCTCCCCCTTGGGTAACTCCTGATGTATTCCTCCAGCATCCTTAAGCAAAGTCAGGCATCGAGCCCTCTCGCCGCCCCTACAGAAGACGCAGCCAATTCCGTGTTCCGCCCCTCCACCTCTCCTCCAACTCGTCCACTCCGTCCTCTGCGTCCTCGATATCAAGTCCAAACCACCTGTTGATATGTGGCTGACACGCTTGCACGCCGCACTGCGTGCATCGCCAAATCTGCCTGGTGCGGTGTCCTCCGCGGCAGTGCGGGCAGGGTAGGCCCTGGTCCCGAGAAGCATGCGCCCATTGGCCCGGATACTGGTGGTTGCAGGTCGTGTTGTGGTGGATTACCGGGCGTTGGGATGGCTGGGGGGCGTTAGTGAGGGTCGGGAGACGAGAAGCATGGGGGAACTTACTGTGAGAGCTACGTCGTATCTTTTCAGCGGGTTGATATGGGGCCCGTCAGGTTCTGCGAGGTAAGTCAGCCGTCGAAACGAGCTCGCCTGGTGTTGATGGTGAAGGGGGAAGAGCGAACGGTGAAGTCAATATGTATGTAAGCACACCCTTCTCGTGCTTTCTCGGGCTCTTCGGTGTCCATTGAGCCTGACAGGTATGTTATATAATGAAGTGAGCCCCGTATCAAGGTGTTCAAAGAGCGTCTTCCTCGCCGTCTTCGCCCTCCTGCCTCCGGACCAGAATGCTTCTCAAATAGCCCATTGCCCCCCTAGGACGCATTTGGGAAAGGTACCAGCTATCTGCCGCAGCAGGGCGCCGTCCACTAGGACTGTGATGTGAGGGGTAGGGTGCGGAGGTCTGGAGGGCTGGGGCTTGGGTTGCCTGGGTATGCTCTGCCGCAGCAGGACGCCGTCCACTAGAACTGTGATGTGAGGGGAAGGGTGCGGAGGTCCGGAGGGCTGGGGCTTGGGATGCCCGGGTATGCTCTCCAAGATTCTGCTGCTCAGGGCTGGGTGACATTGGGGGCGGGGTGACGGGAAAGGTGTTGAACTCGTACTCGGACCTGGGAGGACCTCCAGGGCGAAGCGGTCCCGGAGGAAGCGCTCGGGGTATGTTAGGGGAACGGGCAGGGAACGGGGCGGGTAAGGGTAACACTCAAGACTTCGACAACGTACCTCCGAAGCGTCGTATCATCTCCTGTCTATTCCCCTCGTACCGGATCCCCCCCGGGGTGCGGCCAGGAATCGGGATCGGTCTCGCGGGTTCGCGAACAGGTTCCCGGTTCAGGTCATGGGCCGGAACGTAGAGATTTCCAGGGATGCGGGGCTGGTCGCCGTAGTCGATGCCGATTAGTTCGTCATCCTGCCGCGGGCGCGAGTATCTCATCGGGACGTTGCCGTGGCCCTGCTTGTAGCGCTGTGCGCGCTCGCGGATAGAGATACGGAATCCGGTCACTCCAGTGAAGGGGCAAGAGCAGCTCCGCCAAGTGGCGCTGCAGAGGTAGCAGAACTGGTGACCGCAGGGACAACTGTGTACTCCATGTTAGCTTCCCGTCTTCTCAAAATACGCGCGCGTCACGTATGTGACAGGCAAGCCGGAAGAAGGTGAGGGATGGGGTAAGACTCACGTCATGTGGTTACAGCCTCCCACGGATTCCACGATGGTGCGACACGCGGTGCAATAACCATTCTCATACCTATCCATCATTTCCATGAGCTCTTCGTCCTCCTTATCCTCCTCGCAGGGCAGGCCCGGATGCCAGCGCTTGCGGCACGAAGCGCATGTTCCAGCTCCACAAGCACCACACCTGGCCTCGCCTCCCTCCAGCCTGTCCGGGATAAACGCTGAGCACCTGGGCCTCGAGCAATAAACCCGCTCCGCGGCGGGCGAATCCCACTCAATGACCTGCTGCCTGTAGAGGCGGAGTAGGCCGGGCCGGTTGACCCAGCGGATGTCGTCTTCCGTGAGTCGCTGGTGGCATCTGGGCGGAAATTCCAGCTCGTTGCGGAGGCCAGTCCGTATGCAGCGGCGGAGGCATGCGGCGCAGTAAAGGCATCCGCAGTCGAGTTTTCGTTTCTCGCCGGTGCCCCCTTCGCAGACCATGCACGGGTCGCCCTCGTTTTCCGGGCCGGAGTTGTCCTCGACTTCGCTCTCGGCCAGGATCTCATTTCGCTCGTCGGAGCCTATGAGGTCAGCTTTCTTCGTATTCTTCTTCGATCCGCCTGCTTGCCCATCAGTTCTGGAGCGGACGCGTGGGTCCCGATGCCGGCGGTTTCGTTCTCCGGGAGAACGGTCAGCTTGAAGTGGGCGGTTCTGGACCGGAAAACGGTCAGCCGGAAGTGGGCGGGCCTGAGCTGGAGAGCGATCAGCTGCGGGACGGTTGTCGGCTTCGTTCGCTGCCCTCATCTGAAACGCCAGGTCAACGGCGCGGAGGACCTCCTCCCGGGAAAGTCTCTCAGGCCTAGAGAGGTCCAAAAGATCGAACCGGAGCATCAGGCCTACGACCTCGTCACCCAAGGAGGATAGAATCTCCATCTTGACTCGGGATGATGGGGTCAGATGGTTTGAAGGTTGCTTTGTGATGAGTGTGAGGAGGCAGGAAGGGAGGAAAAGGTAAGAGGTAAACAGTTTTCGAGGCTTCAGGGTCTGTTGGCATGGTGAGGAATATCTCTGCCGAAAAGTAGGTAGAAGTGGTGAAGATGCCGTTGAGGTGAATGGGGATGAGTCCAGCCGTGTAAGCCAGACAGTGGACTAGAATGCTGCCGACTCAGTGACTCGCTCAATGAAGTGGAAGGGAATAAGCGACTTGCCTTGAACCTGCCGTGAATCAGGTAAAAAAGTGACCAGAAAGTGCATTCAGGACTGGAGCAAGATGGGCTAATACTCATTGTAGGGGTGTAGTCCACTCAGGCCCCCTTTCCCTATGAAGCTTTACACTGCTCACATCGTGTATCACACTAGGCCCCCTCTCACTATATCCCCAGTAAACATACATACAAAGAGCTGGTAAATCATAGACATAGTAGGGTATATATTTGCTGCCGGCTTTTCCAAATAAAAACCAAGAAAGACCCCCCACCCGAAAAACTGTGTGTGCATGCCTTGCGTGTTTGTGAGAACAGAGGAATCCACAACAGGGCATCCTCCCTTCCAAAACTGTCCATTGCTCAGACCATCAAGATATGATATCAGAGCTGTCATAGCAGAGCAAGATGCTGTAGATTCCCAATGTCCCACTGCCCTTATCATTTCCCCAAACTCCTTAGCGTCATAAACTCCGTCGCTAGTATCCCAATATCAAACCTGGCTGGATATAGTCATGAATAAGGGTCCATTACCCCCCAAAAAAGTGAGACTACCGATTTGCTCCTGGAGAAAAAAGAAGAAAAAACAATGACGCCTTTCAATAGCTGAAGTCGACATTGGTCATTTGCGGCACAGACTTGTTGTCCGACGAGTTATCGTTATTCGTTGTCGCCGCGGCTGGTGGCGGCTGGACCATCGTCGCACTCGAATCTGAAGTGTCGCTACCCATCGTCGTCGCCACTGACTGCGCTTGCTCCAGTTCGTGCTCATGAGGCTGTCCGCTAGGCGACCATCCCTCGTCGAGCATCTGCTGGAAGCTCCAGCTGGGCTCGAAGCGAGTGCTATTCCAGGCATGTTCGACTCGCTCGTACATCTCGTCGATCTGTTCCAGGCTGATCTTGCTTGTCTCGTACACCATGCACCATACAAAGAAGATGGCCACGATGCAGAAGGCACCCCAGAGGAAGAAGACCTTGGGCCCGATGTTGGCGGAGCCACTGTCTTGGCCCACCATGAACGGCGTCCCGTAGGCGAGGGCAAAGTTCAAGAGCCAGTTCGACGACGTGGAAATCGACATCGACTTGGCACGAACCTTGAGCGGGTAGATCTCTGAGGTGATGACCCAGACCACGGGTCCCCAAGAGGCGGCGAAGAAGAAGATGTTCAGCGCACAGAAGACGATAAGGATTGTCTGAGCCGCCGACTCCAGGTCTTGGCCGGCGGCGGCGGTGAAGGACGCAATGAGAAGCTGGCAGACGGCCATGCCAATCGCGCCGACGATTAGAAGCGTCCGGCGACCCCAAGACTCGATGACTAGCATGCCGGGGAAAGTCGACACGACGTTTATGATGTTGACGATGAGAGATTTGGTGTAGGGATCGCGGATGCCCGCTCCCGTGAAGAAGGTTGTGCTGTAATACATGATAAAGTTGATACCGGTGAGCTGTTGGAGGATCTGGAGCCCACATCCGGTGAGAGTCCGGCGCCCAAGGTGGGGGCTGCCGTTGAGCACGCTGAGGTAGGTGTCGGGCCCCAGGCTGAGTTCGTATTCGTGGTTTGCGACGATTTCTTGGAGTTCGTCGAGTAGAGCGGGATGGGTTATGTCGAGACGCCGGAGTCGGCTGAGGGAGAGGCCCGCATCTTCGTTACGACCTCGCTTGACGAGGAATCGGGGGGTTTCGGGGAGTAGCAGAAGGCCGAAGGATAAAACGACGGCCCAGACAAGTTGTAGTCCTAGCGGGATTTTGTATGCGGCCGGACTGTCCGCCATTTTGTGTGTTACGATGTTGATGATCGACGCGATGAGGAGTCCTATCGTGATAGAAAGCTGGTAGGCGCAAACGAGACTGCCACGAATCCATTTGGGCGCCATCTCGGATTGATATAGGGGAGCGATGACGGATATCGCGCCGACACCGACACCAGAGAAATACCTGTTAAGCATCCGCAGTCAGCATCTTCTCTGCAATAGTGCAATAGCAGAACTCGGACGTCCGACTGCACGTAAGGAATATTGCATACCTCCCAGCCAGTAGCATCGGCAGTTCCTGGGCGACGGTCTGTAAGATTCCTCCCACACAGAAGACGAGGCTGCTAACAAGCATGGAGAACCGACGACCGAGGATGGAGTCGGCAAGGGGCGCAGATAATATCGAGCCTGTGAACGTCCCCGCACTGAGGATGGCGACGACTATCGAGGATTCTTTGCTGGTCAAGTCGGGTAGTCCGTCAACTGCATCGATATGGCCTGTGGAGAATTGGTCTTTGAACGGCCTCATGGCAAGGATACCGTTTATCGTTCTGAGAAAAACATTGTCAGCCTGCTCGAGATCTACTCGCAGCGTTGGAACGATCGGGGACGGGCGATGGGTTTCGCGACGTGGTTTATCGGCGGAGTCGGAGGGGACAGGAAGACGACGATATTCCACCACGGTGAAGCTCGAAATGGCCGGCTTACCCTGTATCGTAGCCAAAGAGTAGCCCGGCCGAAGCAACGAACAGACCGACCATGACAGCCGGTGCTGCCGTGCCCGCGACATTGTCGGGCCTCTGCCAACCCATGGCAATCGCCATGGTGCATGCGTGGGCGACTTCAGCCCAGGATTTCGGTCGGCGGAGAGAATCGTCGTCAATCGAGTCGGTGGTTCGAGAGGACACAGAGCCGACGTCCTAATCGACGACGGAACATCTGGCCAGCGGTCGGGGCAATCGAGAATATCGTCGTGGTGTGAGGTGTTCCGCTGGGTACGGTCGGCGAGTGGGTATAATATCGTATGGGAAGTGGAGAAGGGGGAGAAGGGGGGGAGAAATGGGCGAGGGTGGGCGCTGGGAGCGGGAGACCAGAGGCACTCGCGGCGAGGACACAGGCTGGGCGCTCGATTGAGTCGTAGTGGAGGGGGGTAGGAGCGGCGGCAGGTAGGTACTGCGAAGTGGTAATACAGTGTATAATACTCCTTGTTCGGGGAAGAAGGATGGGGAGGGAACTGCTGCTGGCTGCCGGAACCCATCCTCGGTACTTTACTCAAAGTATCCGGGACCAGTGGTTGAGCCAAGCCTTGGTGAGGTGGGAAGTGTGTAGTACTTTATTATATGTACATCCGGTGTCCCAGCCCCCCCCCCCCCCCAGCTGCTGAACTGGGCAATAGTGAGCGAGCCCTCCAGCCTCCAGGTGCATGCAGCACCGAAAGCCAGGCCTGCATCTCCGGCGGTACTCGCGCCGACTGGAGGCTTCCGCCCATCCACCATAGAACGCACGAGGGAACCGAGTTCCTTGCCCAGAAATCTTGTACCCCCCCTGGCGAGCCGGGGAGGAACGACACTGTGGCAGGGGTTCAAACGGCAAGACGCCGGCCTTGGATGCGGGCATTCGGGATCAGAGAGCACGGAACCCAGCACACCATTGGTTCAAGTCCGATCCACACAGTGTCACAAACCCTGTTCTGGTGCTGACCGAAGTACCCCATGTCCCGCTCCCGCTGTGTCCCCCTCCACGCAGTGATGGTGGTGCCACCTCACCTAAAGGGGAAGCAGAGGAGGTGGCTGCAGAGCGAAACCCTGGCCAGATCCAAGCCACCGATCGAGCACGGCCAATAAAAGCCTGGGTGGTTGACATCTCGGCTGCTCGGGTGCGCGCAAGTGCCTACGGCGGCGTTACATGAATTCAAAATGTCGGGCGGGGATCCCTCCGAGCAGCATACATACAATGTCCGCAGCGACAGATTTGAGGAGCGTGTTCTTGTCATGCGCGAACGAGGGGCAGTCGCCGAGGAAAAACAGGTCCCAGTACCGACAGCATCGGCAGAGGCGCGCTCATCATTCGAGGACTGGGGCTGGGAGAGAATGGGTCCGCAAGCATGAGTACTCCGTGCAGGGTGCGTGCCGTAGCAATATCAGCCTGTACCAAGGTACTTCACCACCGTTACACACAACGGAAGGAAGACAAGGACGGCCGATGCCCGTTCGTTTTCGGGGTCTGGGATGCAACGGATAGTGCCAAGGTTGTCGGAGTTGTCGGTGGGCTGGAGAGAGGACATGGGCTTGTTCCTCAAGAGGCCGGGGCACCTATTGTGAGAGCACTCCTTCCACCCCTGGAAAGTCGGCCCAGATCTGTAGCATTTTCCGAGCTGAAGACGGGAGAGAGAAGGCGGTATTCGCAGTGCTACTTCGCACGAGGGTAATCAATTTCATGCGCAGGAGCCCCTGGGCTGAGGAAAGACATACGATACGCGTACGAGGCGGGCAGCCCGGAACCCCAGGCCTTCAAACCGAGGTTAGTGTCTTGTCGGAAGGGAGCCTTTTCGGCGATACACCCTTCCTGGTGCTCGATGGGGCTAGTCGACGATGCAGACCTGCCACGGGCTTTTCTAGGCCTGTGTAGCGCAACACGATGATGGGCCTTGACTCTCGCGGGTCGGCCACCCGGTTTCGCGCTACACCGCTCGCGGCAAGGCATACGATGGGACGAAGAGGCGATGAGGCTCCTCGCTTCTCCCAGCCCATGGGGTCCCGCAAGCGTGGCATGGCGCAAGGGGAGCAAGCAAACGTCTCGAACGCCGGGGATCCTTCTGTTCCATGCGCGTGTGTGATGCCGAAGCACGCCCAGCCACGATTCCCGGCGATCCGCCTCTGGGGATGCCACCCTGCGCGAGAGACGTCGGCCCTTCTCAGGGCCCAGGCAGGGGTCTCGTCACGCCGCACACTCTCTCTCTCCAGATTGCGGGGAACTCCACAGTCCGCATACCGAAGCCCACTTTCAATCTCGTCTGGGGGGACAACCAACGCTTAACGCCGTCCACCTGAAATGGGGTCGTCAGTCTGTGACTTCCGAGGACTTGACCTCGTGAAAAGGTCGCTAGGCCGCGCAAGGGATGGAAAGGGATGGACATGGTCCAGATGATTACCCGTGACATCAATGGCTCCCTGAGGCCACATCCTGCGTCGGCACCTCGACGAGGATGAGGATTGTGGGGATCCCCGGCGCCCGGGCGGGCATTCTTTGCATTGTACAGTACGGATTTCCCAACGTCCGCCCAAAGACATCCACACAGACTGTCGATCCATTCCGCCCAATGGAAGTCGAAGTCCAGGTTGATCCGCCGAAGTATCCGGTGCGCGCAGTCCCAGGTACCCACGCCACAGTGCGGAATCCACCCAGCCTGCGGCAACGGTTCCGAGAGCACATGGACGGCCCTTGGGCCAATGAGAGGCGGCCGCCGCCAGCCAGGGCAAAAGCGCGTGCGCATGCACGAAGCCAATTCTCGCCGCACCTGTCATTCCATGGTTCGGGTCCAAGCGATCGACCGCCGGTCCTCGTTCAATAATCTGCGCACACACGGCTCTCCGCCCGACGCGAAAGTGGAAGCGGACGTAATATCATCATCGGTCCCACCTCGTTGGGGGAGCCGTCAGCAGGCCCGACTTGATTCGCCACTCCCGCCGAGATCACGCTGAGATTCCCCCGATGCAGGCGCGGGCTGGTATATTGATCCATGTGGTGCCTGCCGCGGTCCGTTCGTTGGTGACGGGCTCTGCCACCGCGGTAACGACGGGCGCTGCGCGTGAGGCTGTTGCGTGGGATTGCTGCAGTCGGCCTGCCGCCATTGTCGCCTGCCGCTGCTCCGGAGAGTGCACCGAGTCCAGGACGGACCTCACCGCTTGGGCTTTGTACGACCTCCTTGGGTGCAAGGAGTCATACCTGCAGTCTGCGGAGACGTGGACGATTCCGAGTCCGCTATCTCCCGGTGCCCCGAGGAGAAACCTGAGGGGTCGAACAATCCATGGGGGCCGAAATGTAAGACACACCCAGCTGTCTGCGTTCCGAGCGCCATCCCCCCTTCATGCATGATGGTGACTGGGCAGGACAGAGGGCGTCAGCAGGGCTTCCTTCCGGCCGTACCGATTGCAGAGCGCCAGTTCCCGTTTGTGATCAGTGGAAGTGTAAGAACGGCGGTCAGGTTGATGTTCGAGAATGGAGGCCGGCTGTCCTTCTTCAAGTATGACTTGGCGGCTGGCTCTCACCCTCCACGGCAACCCCTGTTGCCAGCAACCGAAGTGCCGCGGCATTATTCGGGCTGATGTGATGAAGAGACACGCTCCGTTCAGTGGAAAGGGGCTGTCCAGTCACTACACACCTGCAGACAGGGTCAACGACAAATCCGCCAGAATACAGCAGAGGGGGGCCCAAACATACTCCTCCATTGGCGGTTGAATATCTTCCGTAATGCCCTCTCACACCCTTTCCGACCTGGGACTAACGGCAAACGAATGCACGCGTCGTCTTGATCGTTCGTTGCTTGTCGAGAACGGCTACGCGACTCCATGTGTCTGTCTTCACTAAACAGCATTCGCAGCACGGAATATCAGGTAACAAAAGTAATTGTATCAAAACCCTTAGATACGTCTATCAATACAAGAAACATGTCCAGTCTCCCTAAGCTTCCTCAGCTCCAATCCACATCCCGCTTACACCCCGAAGCTACGCCCCTCAAAACTCTAGCGTGGGCTCAACACCCTTCACCCGCCCGATAACCTGCGAGGGCGCGTACTTGGGGATAACCTCATCGTCGTGCAACATCTCAAACTCCTCCGTCGCGTCTCGCCCCATAAAGTTGAGGATCGCCTGCGGGCCACCGGGGTGCTCGTCGAGCCAGTTGGTCAGGTCCATCACAACGCCCTTGACGACGACCCACAGATCATCCTTGGTGTTGTGCTTGGCGATCTCTTCCATCGTGTACTCCTTCTCAGGAACCTTGAACTGCTTGGGATCGTTCTTACCCGACTTCTCGGCACCACCAGCGGCGGCCGAGGCGGGCGCGGCGGGCGAAGGAGAAACGGTCGAGGTCGACGCGGGGATCGCCCCGGTGCCGGCAGATGAGGGCGCGGCCGAACCGCTCCAGTCGACCGTCACCTTGTTGGGCTGCGAGGGGTCGATGTGGAGCGAAATCTGGCCCAGGCGCTGGGCGGCGCCACCCGCGCCACCCGCGAGGGCCTTCTGGAAGAGGAAGCTGCTGGCCGAGTCACCGGCAACACGGCCGTAGACAACACAGCCCAGCAGGGAGGAGCCTCCGAGACGGTTGGCGCCGTGCACACCACCGGCAAGCTCACCACAGGCGTAGAGGCCGTCGAAGGGCTTGCCCTCGCTGTTGAGCACCTCGGACTTGTCGTTGATCTCCACACCACCCATGGTGAAGTGCAGGACGGGCTCCATCAGCGCGACGTGGTAGTCGTCGTTGACCTCAAGAGGGGTGTTGATGAAGAACTTCTTGTTCCAGGGGTCCTTATCCTTGCCGTCGGCGTAGGACTGGTAGGTCTTGAATGTCTTCTGGAGGTGCTCGGGCGTGCAGCCGATCTCCTTGGCCAGCTCCTTGCCGGTCATCTTCTTCATGAGGCCACGGCCAGAGTAGTGGCGCGTGTGGAAGTCAAGGACGTTGGACGCCTTGGAGTTGAGGATGAGCCTGATGGGGAACTTGCCCTTCTCCTTCTCCTTCCACATCATGCCCGAGACGTAGTCGCGGTGGCCGAGCTCGTCGCAGAACCGGTCGCCATCGGCGTTGAGCAGGATACCACCCTCGCCACGGAGGGCCTCGGCGGCCAAGAACTTGGTCTTCGCCCCAGGGTCCTTGGGGTCTACCAGACCGGTAGGGTGGACCTGGACCTTGTCCATATCGATGCCGTTGCCGCCAATTTCCATGATCATCTTCTGGCCGTCGCCGGTGGCGTGGGCGCCGTTCGTCGTGGACAGACCCACGGTGTCAGGGCGGAACTTCTGGAGCAGCGACGTGTCGCCAAAGTCGGCGGCGTAGCCACCGGTGGCGAGAATGACGGGGCCCTCCAGGGTCGCCGACTGGCCGTTGCTCTCGTAGGTAACACCGCTGACGCTGTTGCCCTCCTTGTTGAGGGAGGTCACGCGGGCTTTCTTGATGATCTCGACACGGCCGGGCTCGTTCTCCGCCAGCTCCTCAAGGCGCTGCATGAGGGCGTAGGTGATAGCCATACCGGGGAACTTCGCATCGTGGCCACGGTGGGTTCGGGGCTGAGAGTGACCTCTGTCGGAGCATGTTAGGACAGGCAATGCGATCGCGGGGTTGCGGGGGCTCGTAAACTTACCCTAACCGGGAGACCAGGGTGAGGTCTAGGTTGAACACATCCTGGAGCCACTCAACGGCAGCGGCCGACTTGTAGGTCAGGACCTTGATGAGGTCGGGCCGCGCCTTGTCCCTCGCGGACTTCAGGGTATCGTCGTAGAACTGCTTAACGCTGTCGGCGACGCCGTGGTCGACCTGGGTGCGGGTGAGGGCACCGTTGATACCCGAGGTAGCTTTCGTGGAGTTTCCACCGAAGAAAGCTGGGCGAGGCACGAGAGTCAGTCACGAGCGCCCCCAGGGATCGTTGGGCTGGAGACGGGAGGGGTTCGGTCTTACCTTGCTTGTCGAGGACGACGACGTTACCGCCGGCGAGGTAGATGGTGTGCGCAGCGCTGAGGCCGGACACTATCGCAGAGGGGTCAGCCAGAGTTCAGGCGGAGATCAGGATGCCGCGGGGTGCCGGACAAGGACCGCGGTCAACGGCAGAGCCGGGGAATACTTACAACCGCCACCGACAACAATCACCTTCTGGGCCATGGTTGCGACGTGTTTGCGAGAAGATCGGTAAGGGTGACGAGGATGAGAGGTATGGGGGGGGTATTGCGTGGTTGGAAGGGAGAGGAATGGGAGAAGGAAAAGAAAGTTGTGGGGATTCCCAGGAACACGAAAAGTGTCTGGGCAGAGCAAATATATGGATGGAATGGCCCAAGGAACGTTGGAAGGACGGCGAAGCTACTTCCAGGGATGGCGGTGCGCCGAGGGTCCAGAAGGCTGACGTTCGCCGGTCCGGCAGTAGCGTCGGTCGCCAATGAGCCGAGGTCGATTTCTACAAGTCACTGCACGCACAATACTGGGGCAGGGGGTGAGGCCACTAAATTTGGGGCGGTTTAGGGGCCAAGTCCGTTGGAGGAGGCGAATGTCTCGTGTTTCTCGCCCGGAAATCAGTCGCTGCGGCGTCTGCCAAAAAGCCTCAATGGCCTCGTCCGGCCTTGCTCCAAGGCGTCTTGCTCTGCTAATATTTTCACGGGCTTGACGGCCGAGATGCTCGGAAAGGGGGGCGTGCGGAGCGGACTCTCGCCTGCGCGCCAGGAGCTCTCGCTGGCCGTGGGGTGCGTGCGGGGGAAGAGCCGCTCCGGTCCAGGCGCTGCGAGCAGAGGTACGTAGTACTCGGCAAGGTGGGACCTTGGAGAAACCAACCGACCGATGCCGAGGCTACGTTGCCCACGCGCCCATGCAACCTCTTGCGCAAAGGGTCTAGTCTAATAATCTCGTCCGTCGGCGAAAGTGCGACGCATCCAAGCCCGCTTCTCAATCTCCCCTTTGCAAATCCCCCGGCGGGACGAATTCGTGGGCGTGGCACTATCCTCGCCTTGGGATCGCGCGCGGACTGCGTCTTCCCGGGCACTTACCTCATTGAACGTTGTACCCCTGTAGTATCAGCTTCTCCCTGACATGTGATGGCGGCAAGACCCGCCACCCACCAAGCTGCTGAATCAGAGAAACGTCTCGCTTCCCATTGGCTGGCGACCCCAAACTCTGAAGCCACCCGGCGCGTGAGCACATGGGGCGAGCGCCCAGCGTGTCAGCAGGACTCCTGAGCGCTTGGCCTGCTATGATATCATTCAATGTTGACATAAAGCGACTGGAGATTGAGCGCTCGTCGGCCCCGCCCCCCGCGCGGGCTCAGGAGGCGATCAGGCCAGCCTGAGCTGGAGGTAATCATTAACTGTCTGTGGTTCCGCTTTTAGATGTTTCGCGCCCAACGTGATCCGTCCAGGGCCACTTTCGTCTCTCGGAATTCGGTCGAGCGTGCCGTACGTTCACAGGTAATTTCTCCGTTGGGGCACGTGGATTCTTTGGACGATCAATCTTTCGCGGCCTTTTCCCAGGGCGAGACGGCGCCTCGTCTCGCCATTGGCCGCGATTTGCATGTGAAAGCCAAAGCGAGCCAAACCACCGCCCCACGATATGAGCCGCTTCCCCACATGCCCCGGACTGAGTTACCCTCCAAAACGGGGCTGGTCAGAATCACGTTCAAGCGTTGTACATTACTCCATAGTCTCGGTGGGTTGCCGTACTGCTTGGCCCCCGCACGGGGACCGTGATCCTGTCTATTACAGGTGACTAATGGGTAGGACGGTATGGCCCGCGGACACGTGAAACCTTCACGATCATAAGCTATTCTAGCCTTGATGGGTGGGCTTCTAGAGTTGCCGTTCCTGGAACTCGGACGTAAGATTATATCTTCCCGGCGCCACACCTCGACAGAATTTCAGGCGTTCCTAGCCAGCATCATGTCCAGTTAGAGCAAGGCTTTCAAGGGCCTGTAACTGTGGACGCACGGAATCGGCCTTTTTTTTTTTGCACTGGAGTAGGACATGTCCTACTTCACTGAAGCGTTTCCGTTGTTGCTATTATTAAGTCTGGACTACACACTGCTAAGCCAGGCCCCTTCCAGCAATCTTGCCGTCATCCTCTCACGCCCATTTCCGGGTGCGAACCTAACACATACCGGCGTGGTCCTCGAATAGGAGGGGTTCGTAAACATCGTCTTAGGTTAGCGCGGGACGTAAAGTCGGTAGCTGACACGAGGACCGTGCCTTTGCCTGCCCAGGCAATGTCGGGTTCCGGAGTAAATGGTGTCCTGGAGCACACGTAGGAATCGTGGTCCGTGGAATTGGTAAGTGCCCGGGGGACAGACGGATATGCAGGCGCAATCAGCAGTAGCATTTCAGCGAATTCAAATGCTATGCTATGCGTAGTTTAAAACGCCCTTGATGATCCACTACACATATGTTAGCAGTGGATACATAGATGAAGTTACCTCCTGCACTCGGGCCATATATACATACCACCTCGCCGTTATACACGGAACTAGGAATGTTTTCGACCTCGATGTCGCCCGGTTGTATCTGCTCCCGTGTTAGCAAGCCCTTTTTATAGTTTCGTACTTAAACTCCCGACTTACAACTCTCTTCCCAGCCTTCTCTTCCCACCAAACTTCCCTCCCACCCCCAACCGTCCGCACCTTCTCACCCTCCTTCCAGGGACTCCTAGGGACAATGTGTGCCTCGACAAATCTCCTCAGGTTCTTCTGAGCCCGCTCGGGCCCGTCCTTCCCCTCGTACGCATCCGTACCAAACTCGCCGTAGTCCCGGGGGTCCTCCCACGGCTTGCGCGGCAGCTTCTCGACGGCGGAGTTGAGCGGCGCGAGGACGGTCGTGTTCACCTTGTAGTTGTCGAGGCGGGTCTCGACGCATTCGATGTCGCGCGTGAAGCCGGCAAATATGTTGATGCTCTTGTCGCGGGCCATAACGTCGGAGAGGATGACCTCGCCCTGCGGCGAAGGGTCTTGGTTACTCGAGGCGTCCATGAGGGGCTGCTGGGGCGAGTTGGCGCGGGGTCGGAAGATGTTGAAGGCTAGAAGGGAGGAGGCGGGGGAGGATATCGCGAGGAGGATATATGCAACTATAAATTTCATACTAGATAGGGCTATCGGACAATAGGAAATTAATGTTCAGAAGAAGAATGCTTGTTGGGTTCGGTTTGGAGGAGTGTTATCCGAGTGCCTCAGCTGACGTCACTGACTCCAAATGTCAATGTTTGATGTGTTCTCCCGAGAACTACCCGACCCGTTTTGCCCATCTGAAGAGCCTGTAATATTATTGGTACTCCATTGTCAGCATTGTAGAAAACCTTCTTATCATAGGAAGGTTATATGATTCCTTGGGGGCAGGCGACATCAATCCTCCCTTTCAACCTAGCATTAGGTCTACTTCTATGCGGCCAGTGCCGAGTTTCAGCAGGCGGCAGGTATTCTGGACGTTCGGGTCCAGAGAGGAGTAGTTGCCATGGCCACCCACAGCTGCTGCAACTTGGGAGTTTGGGGGACTGCGGACTGACTGTTTCACGACTCCTCTCTGTAGCTGCATATGAGGGTAGGAGCATGGGAAGAGAAGGCAAGAATGGATGGATATGTGGTGAAAGCAAAACAGTCAACAATAGAAGTTGGCTGAGCAGAAGTGCACTAATGCGGAAGGGATTCACTGCTTCAGGCGTTGCACTGGGTCTACAGAGTTCAAGAGACCACAGGAAACCACGTGAGCGCGTGACAGAGCACCTGACCTAGCCACAACCAGGCCCAATGTTTGATTTCCGCATCATCTATGCTTTGCATTAGGATATAAAAATGGAATACCAGAATTTGATTGTGTTTATTCCTACAAGTCTATCATCGTCTCTTTCCTGGCAGCACTTCTGTCGTCGCTAAGATTCCGAACCTGGCCAGGTAAACCAGCAGCAACTCATGCCTGAGCATCTGGGCTGCATGGTGGAGCCGGCCTGATAGCTGATTGGCTGTTTGCCAAAGTCCCCGCGCCAGCCGGCGCCTTGGCGCCTTCCTGAACTCTCAACCTGAGTCGCGCATCGGCCTTCTGGCAACATCACGACCATCATCCTTTTTCCCCCAGCGCAACCATCCGCTACCCGATACGGTCTCTCCGATCGGTCTACGTTAGGCCTCGGTCTCGCCTGCCCCGGGCATCCCTTGCTCATACGACAGCGTCGCGCCTCTCCGCCGGCCAGTCCGACAACGCGATGTCTTCGGAAGGCGAGCAGACCCAGCGCAGCGCCCCGACGGAGCCGCCGTCCCAAGGGGCGGCTGTGCCGGGCGAACCTGGATGGGATGAGCAAGACAAGGCTGATGAGGCAAATATCAATCGCATTCTCTCCCAGAGTCAGGATGTCGGGTCGGGAGGTGGAATGAATCTAAGTTCGTTTTCACACGACAATCCGATCGATCAATCTGGCAAAGCCGACGATGCCGAAGATTTCGAGGATATCAGCGACGATGATCTCCCAGACGAAGAACCTGCTCCTCAGGCGACTGCATCCTTCGAGCTCCCAGGTCTCACGGACGATGGAGGCACCAGCCATGACACCGACGACCTGTTCGGCGAGGGCCGTGAATCCTCGCCTTTCGATCCAGTTCTGGGCCCATCGTCCCCTCAACAGCAGCCCGAGGATACCACATACCCCTCGATCCGCCCCGAAACGAGCTTTGCCGATAACAACGATTACTCTTATGAAGGTGCTGTCGAGGAAGGATTGGACAACCAAGACCCCAACATTCCTCCCGCGATAGAATCGGTAGAAGATTTCGTGAAACAGAAGTGGCCAAACTTCAAGCAGGGCATCGTCCTAAACTGGAACGAGATTCTCGCACCGAGGCCAGCTGAGTTCCGTGCTGCCAAGCCCCCGAGGCGGCCGAAGCCTCTCCTCCTCACCAAGTTGAGCCTAGATATCGCACCGGACCAGGAGAAGGCCTTTCGCGTTCCCGGATACACTGCGCAACCTCGAGGGAAGTCGGATGCATCTGATTGCTTCGTGCACATACGGCCACCAGGCCAGGAGACGGGAACAAACAGCGGCGAGTTTGACCTGGATGGAGAATCTGATGATGAGCCTATCAACGGTCTCACCCTCCAACATATCGACACCATCTGCTACGATTTCGATGATAAGATCTCTCGTGCGGAAGCTGCACTCGATGCGGAAATTTCCACACGCGATGCGGAGCGGAGAAAACGCGGCCTTAGTGACGCCGACGACGAGTGGGACGCAATGTTCATGGATGAACCTCCCCCAAAGAAGAAGAGAGTCATTCCATCTGGCCTCCCCGATGTGACCCAGTTCGACACGCCATCGCTGGGTGCCTACGAGCAATTAACTCGCATTGGCTCCAAGCGTGTGTTCCTCGACCTAAATGACCCGAACCTGCACGTGGTCGACGAGGACGCCGAACGCCCTTCGAAACGCACCCGAACGAGCGATAACACAGCGAACGGCCCCAAGGCTCTTCGGCGCTTCAATATATCCAACGACGAGGCGTACGAACTTCTGAAGGAGGCCCACCAGGACAAGGTCCGAGCTACAATCGGCAATATCGTGGTGGAGCACGCCCTTCCGGCCCTCCGGCTGACGTGGCCGTACTACAAGACGAAGCTAGGGGAGAGACAGGATCAGTTCCACCGCCCGCCTTTCCGGGTACGGAAATACGTCGGCCGGCCTCTTGAGTTCTCGAAGCGCAGTGTTGTCAAGAAGAAGGCCCAGAAGGGCAAGGCCCGCGACGTGTTCCGCGGAACGAAAGATCTCACCATGAGAGATAACTCGTCGGCTGTGCTTTTTGAGTACAGCGAGCGAATCCCTACGGTGCTGTCGAAGTTTGGCATGGGAAACCGCATCATCAACTACTACCGGAAGAGGCCGGACGAGGATAAGCCTGATCCCGAGAAGAAACTTCTCGGCGAGCTCCAAGTCCTGCTACCTGAAGATCGATCGCCATTCGCCATCTTTGGGACCGTCGATCCGGGGGAGACCGTCCCTACTCTCCACAACCAAATGTACCGCGCGCCACTCTTCCAGCACAAACCTCGTGAGACCGACTTTATTCTGGGCCGCAGCTCAACCGGCAAAGAAGGCGCTCAATGGTATCTGAGGAAGATGGATCACATCTTCGTTGTGGGTCAAACCTTCCCGTCAGTGGAGGTTCCGGGTCCGCACTCCCGAAAAGTGACAACGACATCCAAGAACCGGACCAAGATGCTTAGCTACCGCATCATGAGGAGACATGCCGAAGGAATGCTTTTTACCGGCGACATCACGAGGCACCTCGCGGGCACGAACGATGGACAAAATCGCCAGAAGCTGAAGGAGTTTCTCAAATACGTGCGCCCTGACAAGGACAACAACCGACCCGGTTACTGGGCCCTTCCCCCTGGTCAAGATCTCATGGATGAAGAGGGCATTCGCTCCTTGATCAAGCCAGAGGACACCTGTCTTATCGACGGGATGAATCTGGGCATGAAGATGCTCGAGGATGCCGGATTTGACCCTCGCCTGGCCGTGATCCAGGATAACGACGAGGCAGATGGTGATGGCGAGGGCGGCAAGAAGAAGGCCGGCGAAAAGGGTGAAGAGTCACTTGCGGAGAAGATGGCGCCGTGGAAGACATCCAAGGCGTTCATCGACGCGTGCACCGGAAAGGCTATGCTCCAGCTCCACGGAGAAGGTGACCCGACGGGTCATGGACTCGGATTCAGTTTCATCCGTACATCCATGAAGGGCGGCTATCTCGAACAGCTCCAGAACGGACCCCTGTCTTCATCGGCGGACGCAATTGAGAAGCAGAAGCGTGATAACAACGGCCATGCTTACAATGTCAAGAAGCAAGAGCAAGCCTACAAGTCGGGGATTCGCGAGATTTGGGGCAAGCAGAAAACTACTCTGAGCGACCAGACGGTACAGGATGACAACGACATCGTCCAGATCGCCGACGAGGATGACCGGTTCGCTACTCAGGGGGCGCCGACGCCCGCTGCGGCACCGGATGATAGTGTCAGCCAGTTTAGTGGATTCACGTCTGCTAGTCGTCAAGCGAAGAAGCGGCTACGGATCATGCGTCACATCCCTGGTCCCGACGGAAGCGTCGAAGAGCGGGTCGAGGTAGTTGAGGACCCTGTCGTGATCTCGCAGTACATCAAGAGGAGGAATGAACTGGAAGCCGCAGATAGAGAGTACGTCCGCCCCGCCGCCCCGCCTAGCATATTCCCCCCCGAGCCAGACCCGGTGTCGGGGCTAAAGTTCACGCTCCCTGCTTACACCAATATCCCTCTAGCATCCTTGAAATCGTGCCTACTGGAGATGCCAACACGGACCGCGCGATCGCCAAGAAGTGAGTATCCCTTGACAAACGTCCGTGAGAGGCTCCCTCATGCTAACGGTATCCAGGGTATCGGCGGAGCTCGGACGGCTGGCGAAGAACAAGGAGAGGCGACTCCAGCGCGAGCAGAACAAGAAGCTCCAGGATGGTGGTAGTGCGCGATCTCCCGATGGCTCCGTGCCGGATAAGCCCGTCACGGGGACGACGAGGAAGTGCGCGAACTGCGGCCAGGTGGGCCACATCAAGACCAACAAGAAGTATGCAGAGCCCTGTTCCTCTTCCCGCTGCCCCCTTTGCACCTCTGCCCCCATTCCCTATTGTTAGCTTTTGCGATGTTGCGGCTAGGGAGAGATTCGATCTGGAAGGGCAGCTCCTCCCGTTGCGGCCTGAACCGGATCTCATAAATCTGCTCTACGAGCGAAACCACGGCCGGTGGAGGCCAAAGTTCAAGCTGAAGAACAAGATCAGTGTGGCTCTCAAGGAGAAAAGGGAGCAGCGAAAGGAGCACAATAAGAGGCTTAGGGAGGAGAGGGCGAGGCTCAGGGTCCCACGTCGGAGAGGACGGCCTCGAAGGCACTAGCGGCCCGCCCACCTGCCCCACTCCTTCTGTCACGGCGTTCCGTCCCGTTTTATCTCCACTCGCAAACATTGGTTTCGTCACCTCTAGTCTAGTATAGGCGCTAACAACATACGCTAGGCTCTGCCCACTGCTCAACGGCACGATAAAGTCGGACGCCGGAGCCGAGCAGGGCGGGTTCGGAGGATTCAATCCCGCGGCCGGAGGAGCGGGATCTCCCGCTTAGTCCCGGGACCAGCTCGGATGCTGGGAGCAGTTATGGGGTGTTGCTCTCGAAAAGGGGGTTGCAGGGTTTTGGGACAGGTGTACGAGGGAGCATAGGTTACAGCGCATTGAGATTATTTGTACGTTTAGTTTTATCAAGAATGATACCCGTAATGGAGAGCATGGCGTGGCTGTCTGCGGCGCGTGTAGGATCGGGGTTTGCTGCTGCTGTACGCACACCATGGATAATACTAATACTGTTCATCTTCAACATGTTCATCTCCCTCTCCGTCTCTGGGTCTTGATGACCGTAACGTGCCTTGAATTGACCGCCATGAGCTTATAGAGCGAGACGGGATCGTGACTGTTGTGATGTGACACGCGGCTCCGGGGAGGATCCGGTCCGCGCGGAAGAGCGTTTAGACCGTGGCTTCTTCAGGGCTAGCTCCGCGCAGTCGCCACGTGCAGCCGAGCGGGAGGCGAACGGGCGCGGTTGATATTTATAGAAACTGGGGGTTTCGCGTTTAAGGCTGGACGGGGAGGTGGGGGAAGTCGGTTAGCCGTCCTGGCTTGGGGTATCATCGGTTGGTGCTGGAGGTTGGGACGCGGTGGGGACTGTCAGCGGAGGCGAGGAGCAGAGATGTGGAGGATGGGGCGGGTAGGCAGGGGATTGAGTGGGGGCCTCTGGAAATAGAAACCTGCGATGGGACGACAAATGGTCAGGGAAGGGCGATGAACTATACACTGGGAGTGGTGCCGCGTTGGGAAGCCGTCACGGGTGTGTAGCGGTGCGGCATCAGAAGGCGAGAAGATCTACTTTGGTTGAGCAACCTACTTGTACTCACACTTATCTCAATCACCTCGTCCACACTTGTGGTTAGTTCTCCGTCGAGCAAGGGAGAAGTGACACATCACATCGTTGCCGGGCAGACAGCTCCAGTCTCCCTGCTCACCATCCCCTCTTAAAAGGAGCAAGGGACAGACGCCCCGCCGCGAGAAAGGAGACACACTGGCCAAGCACCAAACCTACCTGAGAAAAAGAAGCCCACGTCAGTGCCGAAACTCGGTCCTTTCGAACCATTCGGAGAGACACAAGACGTGTGTGGCTGGGAGGCTGGACGCTATTTTTGGAACTATTTTTAGAAGCGGTGGGGAACCCATCGACGCCATGCATGCGACGGAAACAAGGGATGGGAGCTTCCCGACCCGCCAGTCAGTGCAACGGTTCGGCACTGCGAGCACTGCCTCGTCGATCCGTCTTCTTTGGCGCGGCGCTTACTGGAGGGCAATGCATCTTGCGGGCTGGGTCGTTGACGTGATGTTTTCTCTTGGCGATCGGGTTGCAGCCCGGGGCGGGGACGGGCGGGGGGAGACATGGGTTTGAGGGAAGGGAGGCTGTCGGACTGGACGATGCAGGGCGGGGCGGGGAAACAGCAAGGGGCTGCTCCGGCGAACATGGCTCTTCTCGGGGTGGGTTCTTTGCGAACACCCTTGCACCTGCGAGACACCGCGTTTGTCTCGACGTAGGCTGCGCCGCCGAGCCGAGGAGTCGGGAGACGCCGCCGCCATACCTCACCAGGAGACACATGCTCGTCGTGGTCTCGGTCAAGTCGGCTCGCACAACGCGGGGCGCATCTACAGCCAGCCCGCCCATGTGCCCTCGCTTACACCAGCCGCGCGTATCTCTCGCCTCGCAAGGAGCGGTCATCCGAGCCGTCCGGCCTACACGGCCACGGCGTGCTTACACCCTGGCTTTCTTCCGGGCTTGCTCCAGATATCGAGCGATGCTCGAACACTGCCAAGGCGGCTCCTCCATGTACGACAAGTGATCTGATCGGAAAACGTAGGCCGTCATCTAATTAGTGGGTGCGGAGAGGTCGTGACCCGAGTGGACAAGCTGCGAGCGACAGGCCCGGTCGTATGCGCAGGGTGGCTTAGACTCGGGAGGCGCTCTGCATGTAGGCTGGCCCTGCGGAGGATGAAACTCGGCTCCAGGACGGCCTCCACATGGCCGCCTATGAGAGTGGAGAAAGCGGGTGAATGGGGCTGCGAGCGCCGCCATTCGAGAGTGAACAGCAATTAGGAAGCCTGCCAGGACTGGAGGGTGTGCTGGAGAGCTTCGCCACACTGGCGGGCCGGCCTATGAACGCTGCCCGAGGGCGGTCGAGGCTCGATGTGACGGCACGAGAACAAGCGCTCCTCGCATCACCGAGTGCAGTGGAGACTGGACACGCGCCCGAAGGGAACATGTCCTGCGAGCTGCGCTGCAGAATTCCGGTGGAGAACGGTCAGCGGGCCTCTGATGGAGACGGAGGATGGCTGAGGGACTTAAATTCTCCGATCGTCTTCTTGGCCGTCGCCCTAAATGTTGCGATGCCCGCTATCCATCGACACGCGCGCACTGTCTTGCCCGCCTCTAGGTCGTAGGTAGGCAACTACTGAAGGGACGCCCGCCGTACGGAGTTGTAGAAGACCTCGGCATGTTTGCGCACACACCAGGGTCCTCGTACTGTATTCATATGGCAGACGAAACAAACCCCCTCAGATGATAGGCCGGGAATTTAGGCGAGGTGACGGTATTGATGAGCGAAAGGGCTAAATTGAGCTGGTCTGCGGGTGGACGAGTGCTCTGTTGCCCGAGTGCGGCAAGCGAGAAGGTTTCTTTCCAACAGGGATGATGGGCTTTAGCTGGAGGTACTAGGCGCAGCCCATGTTCGTAGAGTCAATCGATCGCACTTGCTGCCCATTGCTGTCTGTGCCTGCCCTTCACGTGGGGTTTTCCTTGGACCCTTCCTTCCCTGGCAGGACACAAGTACATACATGCCTGTCTGTGTATTGACCCCGACGAGATATGTGTACAGAGGAACAAAGCCTCCATCCATCCATTGATGTGTTCAAGCAGGATAATCCAGCCCCAACACTTACCGAGTACGTATGAAGAATGGTATCGAATACAAAGGCCCATTGTCCCCATCGTCGTCCGCCCAGCACCTCGGACAGGAAAGACCTCCACAGCGGTCGAACCCCAAGAACCCCAATCCGGCAAGAGCTCCCGTATCCTGCCTCGTCTCGCCGGACACCAGGGTGCCCAGCACACCAAAGTTCCTCGGCCGCAGCCAATGGCCAGGCCCCGCTCGCCCACCCCTCCCCTCTCTCCACACCCCCTGGTCTTTTGCTGGCTGGGCCCGCCCAAGGCCCAGTGGCCCCCCCGAAACCCCCCCCGAAAGTTTCCCTTCTCCTCTCCGCCCATCCCTTCCCCCTTCTCCTGTCCTCCCGGCACCCTGACTGAACACGATCCCATCTATTATTAGAATCACCGACGCCAGATTCAGCCCCATCGAGCCTGCACAGCAACGACACCAGTCCGCCTCGGAACCTGTCGCACGCGACCGCGCTTCGTGAAGCCGAGCGACTAGAGAAGCTGTTGGCCTTTTAATTTTTCGCACTCGATTAATTGTTGTGTGGTAATCGACGCCCGCGCGACCGCCGTCCCGCCCAAGTTCCTGCGCCCCCCTCCATAGCTCCGCACAAGACGCAAAATCGTCATCCTGCTGCTCGCCGCTCCGGACAAAGCTGCATATACAGAGGTAGTCCGTCCCCCTGGCATACTTCATCTCCGCCATACCCCCCTCCTTGTGCCTGGTGCCTTGTTCTATTTCTAGATCCTTGCGCTACCGAACATCACGTCGCTTCTGAAGATCCTTCTGTAGTAATCGCCATAGTGTTGACTCTCGCTCCAAACAGACCTCCATCGCAGCTGTAGTGGCCCGGCCCCCGTCGCGACTCGGTGCCCTCTACGAGCACTTCCTCTCTGTCGACGAGGCGTCCTCGATCGTTTCGGCGCCTCGACCTGCCGACGACCATCGCTGTCGCGAGTTGCGGCCGTCGCAAGGGTTGACAGAACACAACATTCCACACGAGCGCGCTCCGTTGCAGGGAGCATAGAATCCGCAACAATGGGTCGGAGAAAGATCGAGATAAAGGCTATCAAGGATGACAGGAACCGCTCAGTGTAAGATCTTCTGCCCAGCCCTCACTCAGTCTTTGTCCTATCTCGAGACTGACCTCTCTCTCCAGTACCTTTCTGAAGCGCAAGGGCGGCCTCTTCAAGAAGGCGCATGAGCTCTCCGTCCTCTGCTCGGTCGATGTGGCCGTCTTCATCTTTGGCAACAACAAGAAGCTCTATGAGTACTCTTCGGCCGATATGCGCGACCTCATCACGCGCTACTCCTACGTATGTCTACAGCCCCTGTTAAGCCAGTGACTACACCTCCTAACATGATTCTTAGCATGGCGGCCCCAACGAGCACAAGGGCCCCATAGACTTTAGCGGAGGCAACGACGAAGACGACTCCGGAGACGACGCCACCCCGCCCCAGCGGGATTCCATGGACCCCCAGATGATGCCGCCCCATTTCCAAGGACAGGCGCCCTACCCGCATGTGAGGAAGCACACCGCATCCGCCTCGCCGCCGATGCCAAACGGAGTGCCCTACCACCCCGGCTACGCCCCGCCCCGGGGCCACACCCCGCAGCCGCAGATGGGCTCCCGGCCATCATCGAGAACCGACAGGAGGATGGGCCCGAACATGGTGCCTCACCCACACCCCAGCCCACAGCCGGGGGTGAACGGCTACGCATTCATGCAGAACCCCGCCATGTACACTCCACAGAACGCCTCGCCCATGCCCCCGCACAGTCTACCGCCCCAGCACGCGCCTCAGTATCCCTATCCTCCAGGACAGCCACCACAAGCGTCACCGCCTCAAGCCCACACGCAGCTACCGCCGCAGTACGTCGAAGACCAGCACCGCTCTTCCATGCCGCCGAACTACCCGCCGCAAGGCCCCCAACAACCTCCGGTATCCCGCGCAGAGCCATCGCCCCGTCCTCCGCCGGAGCAACTGCCGCCGCAGGCGCCTCCTGCTCACACTGCTCACATGTCCCCGCCGCAACCGCACCCCCGCCAACTAGAGCCGCAGCCGCAGTCACAACCTCCATCCCAGGAACCGCAGCAGCCCCCGGCTCCGATGGAGCCCAAGCCCGAGCCACCTTCGGAACGGCCGGAACGGCCAGGCATGCCTCTGCTGAACACCTCGGACGCAATCAAGAGACAGCCACCGCGCAAACAACACAGCATCTTCACGCCGATTGACGAAAACCGCTCCATTCTCTCCCAGCATCTAGCGTCCTTTGCAGCAGAGCCAGAACGGATCAAGAATGAGCCGAGGATAAAAAACGAGTCCAGCAACCGGTCACACTCCATCGATGTCGGGAGCGTTACGCGGAACGGCGACACCGCAAAGTCGCCGCCACCCCCTCAAAGAGGGAGCGCCCATCTATCCAAGTCTCGGCCGCGTGTCTCGATACCGGAAACGACATTCACGCCGCCATCGCGATCTAATAGTTTGAAATCTGGCGCAATGCCACCCAGACCACGGCTCAAAGTTCAAATTCCAGATGAGAGTTCTGAAAACGGCGGCAGCGCAACGGCTGAGGGATCATCGCCGCGCAACGGCACCGATCCAGCCTCCCAGCCGCCGCGGCCTCTTCAGGTCTTGCCCCCGCCGTCGCCTTCTGCAACAACACTACTCTCCGCCGGCGCGACGGGGCCACCAAATCCCTTCGCCCGGCCGAATCCGCACCAAAATGCCAACGGGGGTGTTAACATCGACACACCCGTGTCAGCACTGCCGTCGCGGTTCCTCAACAGCGACTTCTTGCCCAGCCCGAGTAGTTTCTACCCGGATTGGAATTTCAGTCGCAATGACAGTAATACACTGCCTAGCCCACTGAATTTCGCGACGCCCGTGGTGGGGACGGGGCCGTCGTTCTTAAGGGATGAGCCGCCAGGGGCCGGGAAGAGAAAGAGCCCCGAGGCGGCGGCGAATGGAGAGGAGGGCTCACCGGAGTCGAAGCGGACGAAGGTGGAGTAGCCTCTCGCCGTCTGCCATCTTTTCACCTTTTCTTCTTCTTTACACTCCTTTCGTGGGCGACATGGGAAAAGCATAGACATGCTTCTCCGCCAGTTGTTCCACTTACTTTGCTTGGGAGGGACGGTTTTTGTTGATCTTCATGAAGATGTTGGCTTTGGTTGGCCTCGTATTTCAAGTGAAGGCTTCGGACGGAACCTGCTTTTTGGCGCCACGGGGTTACGAATTTCATGGTGTTCAGGCGACGAGAGGCGTTTATAGGGCAAGGCTCAGTACAGTAAAATACCACTTCGGACATAGGTTTTAATGGGAAATGCTTGAACCGCAAGGATCTTTCACGCTTGGAGTGAGTGAGTGGTAGAAGGACTGCACAAGGCTGGGTGATGTCTCGTGTTGACTTCACTAAAACCCCCTCCGTTTTCCCGTTTTCCCGACTCCGTACGCCATATCTCGCCTTCTGTAGGTATACGAAACTGCCGACGGCACCTAAGCTCAAAAAAAGAATACACAAGTAACAACGATCAACTACGCTTCAACTGCCTCGCTAGCCGCCGATTCCGACCGGGGTTGGGTGATGGCCCTACTTGCACCTCTTCTCGACGATGCCGGCGCCGAACTCCTCGTACTCCTGCTTCGAGATCCACATCTGGTGGAACGAGCCGAGGCTCCCCAGGATGCTCCCGCCGATCCAGCTCCCGAAGCGCCGCTCGGTCGACAGGCCCGCGGCGTGCAGCCGGATGCGGGTGCCGGGGTACATGGCGGACAGCTCGCTGTTCAGGCGGTCGCCGAAGCCGTTCAGCAGCGCGGTGCCGCCCGTCAGCACGACGTTCTGGAGGAGGTTGGGCCGCAGGTCGGCGTCCACGGCGCCGAGGCTCGCGCGCACGAGCTCGGGGATGGTCTGCGCCTTGGTGAGGGGGTCGTCGGTCGGGTAGGCGACCGACTCGTCCCACATGCCCTCCGACACGCGGAAGCGCTGTTCGCGCCACATCTGGTTCGAGCCGTCGGGCATCTCGAAGACGCGGCCGGGCTGGTTGCGCAGGAACTCTTCGTTGCCGGGCGCCGCGTACTTGCCCGGGCCGCGCCACGTCTCGACGACGGACTCCTTGAACTCGGTGAGGAGGCGGTCCTCCTCCCAGGAGGTGAAGGAGGGGTGGACCTCGAAGGGGAACTGGCGGCGGCGGTACTGGGCCGGGAGACCGGCGTCGACGGGCGTCTTGCTCTCGACGAGGAAGTGCGGGACCAGGGAGGCCTTGGGCTCGGAGTTGGCGAGCATGGAGCGCACTTGGTTGGAGAGCCATAAGCCGGCGGCAGGTGAGCGCTGGACGGAGCGCTTGAGAACCATGCCGTCGTGGACGCAGGTGACGGACGTGTTGGCGCCGCCGACGTCGACCACCAGCGCCGAGGCCTTCCCGGCCGCAAACGTAGCGAGGACGGGGGTGCGCGAGAGCCAGAAGGCGGGGCAGCCCCAGTTCTCCATGATGATCTCGGCGGTCTTCTCGCGCGCCTTGCCGGAGTTCCACGGCGCCTCGGTCATCAGCAGAGGGTTCTCGGCCAGCGGCTTCTCCTCGTCCTCCGGGTTGGGCCCGGCCGCGGCGCCCTCCGTCTTCATCTCGACGTCGCCCTCGCCGTCCTTCTTCTCGTCGTCGTTGTTGAGCCCGTTCTTGGCGGGCGAGGTGGCGCGCGGGGCGTGCAGGCGGCGGAGGAGGATGTGCTCCCACAGGCGGGTGGCGGAGTCCCAGTCCTCGACGACACTGTCTTGGTTCATGTAGTTGCGGACCTCGAGGCCCTTGCGCGGAACGAAGTACTCGTCGCCGAAGTTGTCGCGCGGGGGGTCGTCGGTGTGCACGTAGGACGAGGGGAGGATGGCCTTGGGGGAGTCCTCGCCCGCGAAGCCCGCGCGCGTGAGGCAGTAGCCGGGGTCGAGCACGATGGCGGAGACCTCGTCTGCGGCATGGTTAGCGGACTGGCAGACGCGCGGGGAGAGAGAGGGGGGGAAGCTCACCTCCGCCATAGGTGTCGGTTGGCGCCTGCGAGGTGGGGAGCGGTTGTTGCGCCATGGTGGCTGAGATAGATATTGGAGATGTTCCAATCAGATTCGGCGCGAGATTTGCGGATATGTCTACGGGCAGGAGTAGGAAGATGGCGGTTGGCGCGCAATGGTCGTTCGCTCCGCGGTATTTCGAGGTCGGTGATAATGGAGGCGCGGGCCAGAATTTCTGGAGGCTAGCAGCTGCGAACACAGGCGGCGGAGCTTCGCGCAGGACCCAGCCCGTGACGCGGTGCGATGACTAAGCCACCACACGACAAAAATTTCGGGTTCCGCGCGATTCCTGCCAACTCGAACTCGTCGACCGAACGAGCTCGTCTGGAGCTCACACAGGTCAATTATGAAGGTATGTCCATCAGTTTCGCCGTTTGATTCCCCCCCATGTGCGTGAGATTACTTCAGAGAACCGCTGCGAAATACACAGACTACTGTGTGTGATTTACACATCTCTCCGTACCATGACGCACCCTTTTCTCTCACCGTCTCCTGTCGAAGCATCTCGATCTCGAGCTGTCGCTGACCCGGTCTCCGCTTAGGAGTCATGAAGTCGCTCCGATGCCTCCGAGGCCAACAAGCCCGAATAACCCGGTGCCTCCCGCCTAGGGTCGCGACCGGCGTGTCCGCGGCCGGCGGCGCGCGGACTTGCCCACAGCCGCTTCGAAGCGTGCCCGTGCGATGGTCTTCGCAGACGTCCGCGGTGGCGGAGGACAACAAGAGCAACGCTGATGCTGAGCTCTCGAACTACAAGGCTCGCCGGCTCGAGCGGCTGGAGAGCCTGCAGGGCGGCGAGGAGGGACTCTTCACCGAGGCCTTCCCCCGTCTGGAGCACCGGACCGAGACCATGTCGGTTTCCGACTTTCTAGAAGCCAATAATGACATTGAAACACCTGACAACAATGCCTCCGCTGTGACACTATACGGTATGCTCCTACTGTCCCGTGCTGTGGTTCATGTCGTGAAACTAAGTAATTCCTCCCGTATAGGACGAATCCAGTCTCTGCGACGTCACGGAAAGTACTTCGTCTTCGTCGACATCGTGAACCAGTTCAACACCATTCAAGGCATGATCAACTGGTCTAAGGTCTCCGAGAACTCCGACATTACCAAGAAGCAGTTCAGGCTGTTTGCGAGGATGCTCGAAAGGGGCGACCACATCTGTAAGCTCTGCCCGCCGTTTCCATGTCCTAGGTCCTCCCTCCGCAAGTTTGCGATCTGGAGAAGCAATGAGCTAACGCCATACAGCAATTACGGGACGCGCAAAGCGCACCAGCACTGGCCAGCTAAGCATTGAGGCCACAGAAGTCCCCGAGCTCCTCGCACCAGCCCTGGATCCAGTACCGGAGGTGTTGACGGAGCCTGACAAGGTCCGGCGGCGGCATCTGGACATGATCGTCAACCCAGAGGTAGCAGACACGCTACGGCTGAGGGCGTCTATCCTATCCTATCTCCGCCAGTGGTTCAACGACCGGCAGTTCCTGGAATTCCAGACCCCCATCATCGCCGACAATGCAGGCGGCGCCATAGCGCGCCCCTTCATGACGTCCTCTACAGAGCTTCCCTCCAAGGAGCTCTCCCTCAGGATCGCTCCGGAGCTGTGGCTAAAGCGGCTCGTCGTGGGCGGTGTGCACAATGTGTTTGAGATCGGCGCGTCGTTCCGAAACGAGGGCATCGACGGCACACACAACCCGGAGTTCACCATGTGCGAGTTCTACAGCGCATACACCAACCTCGACGATCTCGTACGGCGGACAGAGGACATGATATCGGGCCTCGCGCGGCATTGCAACGAGATGGTGTCCACGCAGCTCAAGTCCCTACCGCCTATTGACACGAGCTTCTTCGCCTCGCCCTTCAGGTACCTGGAGTTCGTCCCGGGGCTAGAGAAGGCGCTCGGCTTCCACCTCCCCAACCTAGCCACAGAGACGGCACTACCGGACCTGATCACTGCGCTCCACCTCGCGGGCATCAACGTCCCCGGCGGCGCACCCACCAGTCTCCCTAAACTCCTCGACCGCCTCGCAGCTATCTACCTCGAACCCCTATCCATGGAAGGCCCGCTCTTCATAACGAACCACCCTTCATGCATGTCCCCGCTGTCCAAGAGCTTCATCTGCCCTACCACCGGCCAAGAGGTCTCGGCGCGTGCGGAGCTCTTCGTCAGTGGCCGCGAGCTGGCGAACATGTACGAGGAGGAAAACAACCCGGACCTCCAGCTCAGGAAGATGGTGGAGTACCGTCAGAAGGCGAGCGCACCATCCGAGACCCTCGTAGACGTGAACCTCGAAGGTGTGGAAGACGTCGTACCTGAGACGGAGGAGGACGACGACGAGGCGCCGCCCGTGGATCTGAGCTACATCCAGGCGCTCAGAACGGGCCTGCCGCCCACTGGCGGGTGGGGCTGCGGTATCGAGAGGCTGGTGATGCTGTTCTCTGGGAGCCGGAGAGTCAGTGACTGCCTCAGCTTCGGGACGCTCAAGAACGTCGTGAGCTTGAATACAGGCGTGGACGATGTCCACGTTGAGGAGCCCAAGGAGCCTAAGGGAGGGAAGAGCAGGCTCGAGGAGCTTAATAGGACGATCATTGAGAAGGAGTCGGGTGGGATGTAGTGTACGATATCATTGTATCATATGTGGCGGCGTCTGGAGGGCACATATCGCCCTGGCTATAATGGTTATAGAACGCAGAACTCTGTACAACAAAGAATAAGATCTCGATATGACAGACAACCGTCGCCGCCGAAGGCAACGCCGGGCTTGCTAGATGCTTAATGTCATGACCAGAACTACGCGATACTTCTACTATAGGGGAAGAAGAGAGAGGGAGAGGGCGGTTAACCCAGAGTCTGTGTATTGCACGTATATCTACTCTGGCATGCCCTTCGCCAAAGCCGTTCGTTCCCTTACCCATGGGCTTGTGGTCCCAGATGCATAAAGATGAACAGGCCACGGAGGAACTACGGAAGGATCCCCATAAGCATTGCAGCCGCAACTGACCGCGACGCTGTCGAGCCGGAGGGAAACGGTCCGTCTTACGTGGACAAAAGCCCCAGCCTAGCCAGGGACAAGCATATTTCCGAACCCCTATGTGAGAACGCTGGAGAACCCCAACGGCCCATTCGTTCAAGCTCTCAACAACACCGCCCAGTCCATTGGGGTCAGCTCCCAACAGGACGCTCGTCCCCTTCCGAACGGCCCCCGCGAAGACGGACGGGCCCCTGCGTCCACTTCCCGGCAAACGTTTCACGGGGACGGGAAGACAGGCACGTAGCCTCCTCGGCCGCGCCTCCCCGACGGCACGGAGGAAGGGGATCTTCAGCTTGTCCTTTGCCCCGGGCACATGCAGACTCCACCCGGCCTCGCTTCCTTCGCACCCGGCGGAAGGTTCGCGTGGGTTTGTGGCTGTCTGAAATCTGTAAGCCTTGTGAGAACGGGGGCTTGCGGCGAACAGGAAAGGTAGCTCCGTATAAGGAAGGCAGACATCGCACTTGCTGTCGTGGGGAGGAAGATATCCGGCCCCGAGTCATAGACCAAGAGACGTGGGGAGCAAAATATGCCTCTCGCCCGCCGGACACCTCCGGGTTTCCATCCCGTCGAGCCGTCGTAATATCCCGAGACAGCTATACCGCCCGCAGAAAGCGATGGAATCTCCTCCCGTTCCTCGTCAAGACGAGGCCCGTATATATTCTCATACGATATCAGCCCCTCTTATAGGGAGGGACCGGGTGAGCTCGGCGTCGGTCTTCGCATGACGTGCGGCCGATCTGTCGCGGATCCGATGGACCACGATGCGTTCTCCGGGACTGCGCGAGGGACCAGCCTCGTTCGGAAGATGCGTCGCCTAGGGAGAAGCTTGCGAGGGCCATGCGGCTCGAGCTGGGCAATGGGTCTTAAAGAGGCCATCCGCCCCCGATGCGCCGTGAGCTGCAGCCCGCAGAGGCACCGGACGATGTGACGATACGCAAGAGCTCGGCAGCACCTCATGATACAACGCGGCACGGCCGACATGCCAGAAAGCAAGGCACCATACCATACATGAATTGATCCCCCACCTCCCTCCTGTCTCACACCCGCACGCCCCCCCCTTGCCACACACCTGCAATGCGCGGACGGCAGCACCACCGAAGCACAATAACGCAACGGAGACCCAGGCTCGTATGCACCAAGGCACGAGGGAAACCCACCGCTGTGTGACGAACCGTCCCCCCCCCCTCCTCGTCCCGGGCAAATAAAGCGGACCCTCGAACAGGTGACGTCGACGCTGCCGGAGGATAACCAGTCGATAACCCGTCGATAACCCCACGTAACTTTCTCGCCCCCTCCGAGCAGATCTGCGGGGCAGGAGGGGTTCCCAACGTGGTTCTGCGGGAGGGGTGGGACAGTGAGGGTGGAAGGGGGGAGCAGATGATCCCTTTGTGGCGTCTGAGCTCGCCAGTTCCAGATGCTCGTCTCGCCGCACGGAGGGTAGGGATACATGTGCGGCAGGGACGACGCGGCGGTGCCCGTTTAGTGCTGACACTGGACTACCAGGACGCGTTTGCACCGGGCCCCTCGACCGATGATATTGGAGGGCGCAAGGGAGACGAGCGATCGCATACCACCCCCGGCGCATCTCTGGCCGCCAGTATGCCAGCTGCGTGTGTCTTACAGTGGGCTGATAAGGCCATCCACCTCCACCACCGCTGTACCGGGCGGGGAGACAAGCTGGTCCTTCGCTGGAGCCTATGACGATGAGAGCCGGCCCCCCCTCGATGCCCCTTGCCATGTGCCATCTCAGACGCCTCCCACTCTCTTCTCCAATCACCGTCCGCGGCGCGTGAACTGGGCTGGGAGCGCCATGCGGTTTGACAAGAGCTACCCGCCACCGCCTGCAAGGACGAGAGCCGGGCGTACCGGGACGGGCTACGAGCATCTCCACGGGGTGAAGTCGAAAAATGACATGACAGTAACGCACACAGTAAAAGCACTGAGCTATGGGACGAGTGGGAGAAAGGGAAATGACCGGGCCGCAAGGCGTATCAGCGGAAACCTATTTTGAGGCCAAGAGTGGCAAGGAAGCAGCCGAACAATCAAGATCTCGCCATGGACGATCCGGTCATGGAGGGGGTGGTGCTCCGGCGATTGGACAGCCGCTATGGCGCCATGCAACTTGGCTGTGGTCTCGTGAGCACACGCTCTTCCACTTCCATTCCGGGCGCAGACTGCTTCGCCGGTTGGCATATACAGGTACCCCTCGAGTGGTGCGCTCGGATCTCGGACCCTTGGTCGTGTCGTCGTCGTCGTCGTCGCCGCCGCTCCTGACCGCTCCCTCCCCAAGCCCCGGCACTCGCTTCCAAGACCCGAATCCCGACATCAGGGTCTCAAATTGTGAGATGTACCTTCTGGGGAAGAGGACCCTGAATACCCACCGGGTGTCTCAAGCCCGAGCCCAAGGCCGCTGACAAATGGGACGCCCGCGCCATGATTTGCATCCGACATGTCAGGGCCCACAGCTATCCTCGAATGGGAACAATGGGGCCAGAGGGCGGATATGCTGATCTTCGCGCTCGCTGGAGTCACGCCTCCTCTCGAAAACCCCACAGCTGCAGTCCCAGATATTCTCGTGATAGGCGATCGGCAGAGTGCCAGTCGCCAAAGAGTCCACCGATATACTGCATGTATGTAGATGGGGATAGATTAAGAAAGAGAGGCACAATAACGTTGCCGATGACGGAGCTCGTGTCCAGGCGGCATGTGGGTATGTGCCAACTTCCTCTCGAGAGGATGCATCTTCCCTCTCGATCGAGCAACTCCACGACAGATCTGGTGGAAAGTGAGGGGCCCCGACCCCGAAAGAACCACGGAAACAAAGTCAAACGCCCGGGGCGCCGTCGGCCGACACGGCATGAGAGTCCCCCCCGGCGCTTCTTCAATCTCAAAACATCGGCTCCTGTGATTAGCGTCTCGGACGCCGGTCAAAGTCTCAACTGAAGTACCGTGCCGGGAGACCGCCGCCTTCTTATGCTCGCCGGCCTTGAGCGGCCGTGTCCGCCACCGAAATAGTGATTGACGCCCAGGTCTCGAGCGTTTCCAACCACGGAAATTGGTGCCTCGTATGGCCGGTGCGACTGAGACGGCACCGTCGCCTGCCGCCATCTCTCCCGTCTCATTTCCGTGCCTTGCACAAAACCTGGCTCGGGTGGCTGTCGCCAATAATATTACGCCCTAGGTATATTCCCTTGGGAACAAACCGTTTCTTCCCTCCAATATCTTGGGGCCTGTTTTTTTTTCCCTTGGAGGCGCTCTATTCGAAACGCTGCGGATCAGCTTATGCTCAGTGCTCAGGCTCACCTTTGGCGGGCGCCCAAGCATGGAGATTTGCAAAGCTCGGGGGCATTTGCCTTGCCGTAACTGGCCCTTCGTATCCCGAGCGTTGAAACCTCGTGCAGATCACGGTCGGTCCTTTGAGAAGAGCGGTGAATCCAGGGGGGTGCCGCTGTTGGCCCGCCAGAGCTGCGAGCCCCATTTTAGTGCTTGCGACGATGCGAATTATCACCGCCAGGGCTGGCATTCTGGAGGGAGTCCCATGTCCGGGCTGGGGTCGTTCATTCGCCAAACTCTGCTTTGGCTCAGCAACGCTGCCGTTGGAACAGAGTGCAGCCCTCGTACGAGGCACTCTAGCAAGGTAGCTGGGTCCGCTAGCGCCTCCGAAAATGATTGCGGAAATGGAGCTGTGGACCCCCGGCAGCCGATGTTATTAGCAAACTCCACTGAAATGAGCTTGTCCTCCACCGGGCTTCCTTGACTGTGGGGCCAGAGGCGCATTGAGATGACACAAGACGATCAACCATCGCCGAAGAGGAATGACACCCGCTTTATCCATCCAGCTGGCGGTCCTGGGAGGCCGAGGATGCTTCTCGTCGAGACGAGCCAAGCCTGCAGGCCGGTTGCGCTGGCGAATGGTGAGAACGGGCTACATATCGAAAATACGGGTACCTGTACTTGGACGAGGACCTCGTCGGTGGTTCGCGTCCTGCCATGTCCGGCACGTTGCAGCACATGGCATTGCCGATAGCGATCTCTCCGAGCTGCGCGGAGTGGTATTCCGTCGAGCCTGTCCACCGTTTCGTGCTAGTTTGAGGATATGAGTGGGCTTACGAGATATGCATCATACCGAGTACCGTGCCAGAAACGACGAGAGGGTTCGCTGGAACAAATGTGACCGTCCGTTTCTGGAGTCACCGGAGCAGGCCAGAGAGGCAGAAGCACGGTTCGACAGGCGGGCCAGGGGTAACGGCGCGGCGTGTCTTACTTGTACATACAGCCCAAGAGAGCCTGGAATGCAGGTGGCTTGATCACCTGGCCTTGGCTGACTCGGCCGCTTTGTGCCGCTTGCGTAGAGAAACATTTACGCTTCGTTGCATTTAGTCGGTCGCCGAAGAGCGTGGAAATATTGTCGGTACGACGTAAGAATGCGTAATAGTCGGCACGGAGCACAGAACAAATGTTTCGCACGGGGACCCCTGCGAGCTCAGCGACAGGCATCTGTTTTGTTGACGCTTCGCCGGACAGGAGAAATGAAAAGAACGTTTTTTGCGAGATGGGGCCACTAAGAACGTGCAGGGAACCCTGGACCCACAGCGCCCACCAAACAGAACTGGCTCAGGTTAACACCACACCCCCCTGCTGCTTGGTACTCGTTACGGAAGTCTGCGCGCCAGGTCTTGCTCAGCCCAAGGGAAAGAAAGCCCTGTCAAGATGACTCCTCTCTGTTCGCAGCATCAACCATTGGCGAACCGGTTTCGGCCCACGGCTGGACGCGTCTTCCCAGGAACGGGGGTTTTCTGAGACATGGGCGATATCAACATCCATTGATGGCTTTCGTCGGCTCACGTGGACCCACCGGAAAAGTGAACGTCCAAGGACCCTCTCCTGACAGACCTCGCGTGGATCCGAGCGGGATGAGTAGGGTGGGCCGGGGAGAACATCTCCGCAAAGAAGCATTTGCAGATCGGGGGCCATCTTGCGGTGGAGGGCTTGCCCGGACTTTTTGAGTCGAGCGTAATCGGACTCATTGGCCTATCCCAATTTCAGAGGGTCCTTGGGATGCACCCTCAGGGCTTTGGCGAATGCACTGTAATTTCCTGCCCGAAGCCCCATGCCCTGGTAGGCCGGCTTGACTCAAGAAGACCCAATTTCGTCCCATTCGTTTAAATGTGCCGAGCACTGACCAGCAGTCGACCGGAGTTTAGCGTCGCTGAAGCAAGGGTCCCCAATTTCGCTCGCTGCGGGCGCCGTACGGAGGCCAATCTCATCGTGATGCGAGCCGACAGCAGCAGCTTCGTCCGGCTAGGAGTGACAGCTGCCAGCGAAATAACCAAGATATCCGTGCTTCCAGTGCCAGATGTGTGTCGCAGACTCTCCAGCACTGAGGACTCGTCACAGTCGAATGTGGGGCAACGCTTCGGCGCTGCGCTCACCGGGTTAGGCGACACGCGCGTCTTCAAGCAGGAGGCAAATGGCTGGCCGCCCCACATGCTAATGCAGACGAGGACAGTGGCATTTATGCAGGCATTACACTAGCGCGCATAGCTCCTTGCACGTCTCCCTATCAAAATCCGACGTCGACTAACAGCGTGGATGAGTACCGCTCTCGTGCCTGTCTGCGGCCTTGCGAGACCTGGCCTTCAGATCAGACGCTGGGTCTCCCTCGGGCCTACTTGCCGAACCCTGGAGCTTGGAATCATATCCTGCTAGCGGGGGGGGCACGTGCGGATCTGGCCGTTCAATGCTGGTGCGAGTTGTTGTGGACGGCTGGTGCGCGAGAGCCCTGGTGGAGCCTTGACACCGAATTTGAACCTCGTCCGATGCCCCCTTTCATCCTTCAGGGGGGAAGGCTCGAGGGACCTTCTGCCGCCCTGGCAGCCAGGGAGGCGTGCTTGCCCGAGACCTGCCTGCGCGACGGGGCCCGTTCCTTCCCCCACAAGAACACGCTGGAAGCGAGCTCCAGGGCCCATACCCCCCTGGCTGCCGGTGTACATGGGCCTGGAACAACTCGCTACTCGAAGAATTAGCGGTGCAGACACAGACCGCTCACTGTGGCATCTCTCACATCCACATCCACAGAGCCCAACGGGGTACCTGAGCCGTTGCCCATGCAATCAGAGATTCGCACACCCCCCCACCCCCCCTCGTTGTCGCACGCCCTTCCGCTCAGACAAATAAGTACCGTCAGCTCTCTCATCTCCTCTCGCCTTTTCTTCTTCCTCTTTCCTTCCCCGTGTACCACCACAACCTTTCCCGTTCCGTACTCGTCCTGTACGCCTGGCCTCTAGCCACTACGGATACCCGTCCTTTTTCGTTGTTATAAACTTCTTTCCTTTTATTGTGATACCCCTGCTTTCGAGCATTTCACCCAATACCCTTTTCTAAGATACCCATATCCCCTGAGATACCCCAACCCTACTTAATCACCATCACAATGGCCGACCAGCAGAAGCCCGTCGAGGACGTCCCCAAGGACGCTCCCGCCGCCGACACCCCGGTTGAGGCCAAGCCCGAGGTTGCCACTACCGAGGCGAAGCCCGCCGAGGACAAGCCCGCCGAGACCGAGGCGCCTGTCGCTGAGGCTGCCGCGGAGCCGGCCGCTGAGGACAAGCCCGCGGCCGAGGACGACAAGAAGGCCGAGGACAAGAAGGAGGAGCCCGCTGCCCCTGTCGAGGAGGGCACGCTCGAGCACAAGGGTGCTGGCGCCAACTTCCCCAAGAACCTCTACTACTCGAAGCAGCCTTTCCGCTTCGGCTCGGACGCCACCGAGAAGAAGAACCTCGCTGCCTACCTGAAGCACGAGAAGTCGGTCAACGTCGCCTACCACAACGCGTCGTGGGCCCAAACCACCGGTAAGGGTCTCCTCTTCTTCGGCGAGAAGAACGCCCCCACCGGCATCATCAACCTCGCTGAGGCCACCGAGCCCCAGACCGATGGCCCCAACAAGTTCCACTTCGCGGCCAACGGCCACAAGCACTCCTTCAAGGCCGCCTCGAAGGCTGAGGCGGACAACTGGGTCTCCCAGCTGAAGGCCAAGATCGCCGAGGCCAAGGAGGTTGCTGCCACCATCAAGGACACTGAGGAGTACAAGACCGCCTATGAGGCCTACAAGCCCACTCCTGCCAAGAAGGAGGAGAAGAAGGAGGAGCCCGCCAAGGAGGGCGAGGACAAGCCCGCCGAGGCCGCCGCGAAGGACGAGGAGGCTCCCAAGGAGGAGGCCGCCAAGGAAGAGCCCGCCAAGGAGGAGGAGGCCGCCAAGGACGACGAGCCCGCCAAGGAGGAGGAGAAGAAGGACGAGGCCAAGGAGGACCCCAAGCGCCGCTCTGCCAGCCGCAAGCGGACGTCGGTCCTTGGTTTCTTCGGCAAGAAGGACAAGCCCGCCGAGGAGAAGCCCGCTGCTGAGGACAAGCCGGCGGAGACTGAGACCCCCGCTGCTGAGCCCGTTGCGGAGCCCGCTGTGGAGGACAAGCCTGCTGAGGACAAGAAGGATGATGCTCCTGCTACCGAGGCCAAGCCTTCTGAGGAGGCTGCGAAGGAGTCTCCCAAGGAGAAGCCCGCTCCCCCCAGCAAGCGCAACAGGTATGTTGAGCACGGCGAGTAGAGACCGGAACCATTCAAATTCTAACTGCAAGCAGCTTCTTCTCTCTCTTGAAGAAGGAGAAGAAGGCCGAGGCCGAGGCTGCCGCTCCCGCCCCGCCTGCCAAGGACGGTGAGGCCGCTGCCAGCAGCGAGGCCGCGCCTGTCATCCCTCCCGTCGAGACCTCTGCCCCTCTTGAGGCTGAGCCGGCGGAGGCTGTTGCCGCTGAGGCCAAGGACGCTCCCGCCGCCACCAACGGCGAGTCCAAGAAGGACACCAAGACCGAGAAGCGGAAGTCTTCTCTTCCTTTCCTCGGCAAGAAGGAGAAGGTTGTCTCGTCCGACGAGGAGAGCGAGAAGCCCAAGTCTCCCAGCCCCTTCTCTAAGATCCGGGCCACCATCAAGGTATGTTGCTCTCTTTCCACTCGATCACTAAGCGAGTTTGTTGCTAACCTGACTCGCAGGGCCGCACCAAGTCCGGCAACGGCAAGACCGAGGAGAAGGCTGAGGACAAGCCTGCTGAGAAGACCGAGGAGAAGCCCGAGGAGGAGAAGGCCGCCGAGGACAAGAAGGAGGAGGACAAGCCCGCCGAGGCCTCTGCCGCCGAGCCCGCCAAGAAGGACGAGGAGACGGAGAACAAGCCCGAGAACGCGGCTGCCGCCCCCGCCGCCGCCGTCACCGCTGCTGCCTAGATGCACGCGCTTAATGGACGCGGTGGTGCGGGTCTCCCCCTCACGTAATTTTGTTTTTCCTTGGAAGTGTGCGGGAATCGGATCTGCATTTCAAGATACCCCGTCGAAATTGGTTTACGGCTGAACGCGGGGCTTGGAAGGGCCTTGCGTTGTTCGCCGGCGTTTTCCCTGCTCGCCTGTCTGTAATGGACATGGCAGTGGGCGTCTTCCCGGTTGAGCAGTTCCGTTGTTAATCTGGTCTTCGCTGTCTAATATCGCTCTCTCTTAATACCACTCCTCTAGCTCGCTTTATACCAAATCAATGCGTTAGTTTAGTACTTATCACTGTCTTCATTAGCTCGTGATGTGTTTCGATAATTAGTCCTGAGATGTTTACTGTTAAGAGTAACCCCTGTTGTGTAAGGTTCAGGTGAAGACAATGGCCCAGCGTATCCTCGAGAGTTTCCGATGGGCAGCAGGCGTCTGAGTCTTTGATGCAGGCAGACCGAGGCTGTGCCAACGTATCGTACTAGCCCCTCCAGCAGCTCCGTGGCATCATGATGCCAACGACATCAGCTTGGCACCCGGCTACGCGTGTCTGACCAGAACATCAACGAGGACGACCTCGTTCTGCATGGTATCAGTCTCGGTAGTTCCGCTGTTTCTATACGTCTTCGCTTCCTCTGTCCTCCTACTCGTCACCTGTCTCCATGTCAAGGTTCGCCTCAGAATCACGTCCCCCATGGACTTTGTCAAGGGAATGTCCCTGGGAGCATTTACTTTGTCAACTTTGGCTTCGAGAATGCCCGGCCGTCTCATACTCTTAGCATCCCTCGCGAGCCCTCCTTTTACTTCGCTTACCTCGTACACGACACCATCACAGGCCCCACATCAACCTCCCCCACAACCACTACTACCAAAAAAATCGAGAAAAAATCACCAAAAAAACATACAACACCGGGGATTCGCTGGTCGTCACCGACCCAACTACTAGTCCAGCGCTTCGTGGTTTATGTTCAGGGGAGCGGACGGGACCCTCAGTTTTCCACGAGCTATGGTCGTATGTACTTTCCTCTGCTCTGAGGGAGACCTATGACGGCTTGTCGGCGAAGGAGATGTGGTTATACCTTCGGCCCTCCGTCCGAAGCTGCGGAGGACCGGCCCAGCCGTGCTAGGATCGTCTTGATCTAACACCCAAGGTCAAGATCTGTGAGGCCTGATGGCGTGCCCAGGGTCGACGGCCTCCCAGTTCGGATGGGACCAGGACCTCGAGGATCTGGTGTAAAGCGGCTCCGAGACTCGTTCAGGGAAGTTCCAGCAGCGGGGACGCGGATAAAGCAGCTTTCTTTATCCTCTCGACGGCCTCCGGGGAAAGGCCGTCTCCGACTTTGGTCAAGCGTATCAGTGAGGCAGGCCATCTCGGAGAACCCCTTGTTTGAAAGCATCTCCAGGCCAACCCATTCCCATCACAAGCTTTTCGCCACTCCTCCAAGATATCTCAGGTGCTATAATGACTTTATTTCCAACCAATCGAGAATTTCGTCCTGTCGTAAGCTCGCGCACCGACAATTCCTTGCTCAGTTTTCCCTCCACTCGGCAGGTTTTGCGTCTCGAAGGAGACCTGATTCGGCACTCACGTCCGAGAGAAGGGCGCCGGCTGCTAATCCTAAGTACCCTGATTCGTAAGGAGGGCCCTAATGCTGTCACAGCTGACTTGGAGTGCCCTGCAGCTATTGGTAGCAGGAGGATGTCAGCTTAGGTGAAGCAGTCGAGGACTTGGGGCTCGTGTCCGACTTGGAGGGTAGAAGGCCAAGAAACGACTACACCGAGACGCCCGTGAGATCCTT
This sequence comes from Sordariomycetes sp. S4602, assembly GCA_023628835.1. Lineage (NCBI taxonomy): Eukaryota > Fungi > Ascomycota > Sordariomycetes > Sordariomycetes sp. S4602. The sequence goes on from JAMAJV010000010.1 coordinate 42,327, forward strand.
GGGAGCGAACTAAACGTGGGGGCTTTTATCAAAGCGTGATCGGACTCTAACGGCAGCCCAGTAGTCAAGTTAGACGACGGAAGCGAGTGGATATTGTCCCACCTTGTTTGAGATATCAAGAATGAAACGATGTAATCAGTGGTAGTGAGATGATGTGTAGCGGACGGGGATATCGAGCTTTGATCTGGTTCTGCGACCTGTGTCGAAGTTGGTCTCCATTTGTGCTGCGCTGGCTCTCATAGGTCCTAGTGTACTCGAGGGTGGCTCCTTCCAGGGCTTTGACGGTCTGTCCGCGGAGGCAAGCTCGGCGTGGCGCGAAGGAAACCCACCTTCTTTCCTGGTGGAGGGGGGTTCGCTCGCTCTTTCCCCCCTTTGATATGCTTACAAGTTACGAGGTACATGGAGAGCCCGGACACAGCTCTCGCCGCCATGGCTAGAATCACTCGTCTGCCTTGGGCGTGTCCCGGCACCGCTGTCGAATCGAACGTACTCCGGCCTTTCCCAACAAGGCTCGAACATCTTGATAATGCGGTATAGATAGTGATTTGGACACCGGAGTTTGGCTTCTTGAGAGCTTATACTTACTTCCCATCTCACTCGGGCTACACTTGTCATGGACTCCTCAAGGGGCAAGGAGACTCAACGTCCAGGCCTATGAACGGAAACGGGTGTTCAACCGCCACTCGTCTCGGGCCCTGGATGGTACAGTTTAGTTCTCAAAAGACCCGAGTAACGTAAGCTGATCTGACTGCTAACCGCTTTACTAGGGTCTCTATTGACGCTGTGATGAGTCGAGACGTCCTTAGCGGGTACCCTCTCGTGAGATAACCCTCCAGGTCAGACGTCGGCGGTTTGACGGTGTGGGGATTTCCCTTGCAAGGACAATTCCGATACAACGTGGCTGTTGGCTCCCGGAGAGCTATCATGTGCGAGACTGTTGGACGGGAGACGGACGCTCGCGTAACTGTTGAAAGTCCCGCCCCTGACGATGGGTGTGTTTGGATCCTATGTCGCAAGATACATCTATCGGTTCGCGCATGTTCCATCAAGTCCTCCTAGGCTCCTTTCGCCTCCTCGCCGGGGGCTAGATCACCAGCACGACCGACAGAACGAACGCGAAGGCCGTCCGCCGCAGGGAGGATGTGGGGGCGGAAGGCAAATGTGACGCGCTTGGGTTTGAAGCCCCAGCGCTACGGAATGAGCCTCATGGGGACAACGGCGGTTACCTCGTACATGTAAGTGTACGAAGGGCTCCTTGAGATTTGGTCAGAAGATGGATCCGGAATAGTAAGTGGATATGGGATGCGGCTTAAACGGCCCATGTGAACGCTGTTGAGGTCAGAACGGGCCGGGTAGGCCCCTGCCAAGCAGCCGCGGAGCCGGGTTGGCGCACATGAGAGAGGCCCGATCTGGATGGGACCACTGCGGGCGCTTGGGGAAACGCCCTGAGTCTTGCTAATCTTCCATTACGGCAGCTGCAACCACTTAAGGGGCCGGAGTCTCACGGCCATTCTTGCCTGGGGCGGCACCGGCTAGCCGAGCGCCCTGTGCGCCGAAAGAGTGGTGAGACGGTGGGACGGTCCAGCTTTTGGAGCGCAGAAACTGGGCAGAAGGTCTCTGGGAACCACAGTGGTCTCCTCCCCGGCCGCGCCTGCATCTCATCACAGATCCACCAATGACTCTGGCCAATCCGCGCCGCCGCAGCTGACAATCAACATGGGATGCCGAAGACCGGGGGGTCACAGCTCTCTTCACACCGGCCCGCGCCTTTTTATTGGCCCACCAGCCCCTCCAGCCCCCAGATCCCGGGCCAATCACCCGCCCATGCGTCGTCCCCGGCGCTTACAGCCCCCATCGTCGACGGCCGTCATTGGGTGAACATGCCGTGGATGCATTCCGCAGGCGCATACAGACACTGCAGTTCACACGCCCGCAGGCAGTTGGAAAGGGAGGGTGAGAGTGAGGGGAAAAGGGTGGTCGGCGCGAGATGAGGAATGGGCGGTTTCTTTTTTTGGCCCCCATGTCCGCTCGTTCCGCCTGCTTTGGGTCCCTTTTAACGGCTAGTCCTTCATGCTTGGTCTTGTTGGAGCGGACACACGAGCCTGGCCTCCCTTAACACCACCCCCATCCTTCGTTCCTGCGTAGAATCGAAACTCGCCGATGTGGTCTTCGCATGGCGTTTGGCCTGAAGACTTCGCCTCTTGATCCTCTCCGACTAGGAACGGGAGCCGCGACAAAGGGCTTCCCCGAAAGAAGGCCGGTGAAATCCCCGCCTTCCTTCAGCTTGCATCACGTCAACGTCGCTTTCGTCGCTCTGGAAGCAGAGCGTCTGTTTCTGCCCTCGGAGCTCGCGAGAGAAAACCCGTTCGTCATTTTGGACGTCAAGCCGACGACATCTCGACACACAATCTAGACACGATGGCCGCCAAATACCGCATCCTACACAGGGAGTGGCGGCTCCGCAAGGTCTTCTGGATCCTCATGGCCTTTGAACTCGCCACCCTCATCCCCGTCCTGGTACTCTTTGGCATCGAGCAGCCCGACCTCTACCGCACCAAGTTCTGGCAGATCGGCTACGACAACGGGCTCAACTCGAACCCGGCCATGATCCTCTACGCACACGCGAATCACAGGCCGCTGCCGACCATCCCGTTCGTGTGGTCACAAAAGTAGGGATATCCCAAAGGCCCCCTCTGCCGCATCTGCGCCCAGATGGATTGAGCTGACCGGGCTGCAGGCTCACCGATTTCAACGTTGCGCTCTCTGTTATTGCGCTCTTCTTCCTGCTGGTGAAGCTCATCGCGTTCATTATGAAAGGGTGGTACCCCATCGTGGGCGTGGTGATTAACCTCGCGATGGTCGGCATGTGGACGGCGAGCGTCTACGGCCAGGTGGGACCCGACTATGCCGACGACAGGTATCCCAGCCCCGTGGCGTGGTATATCAGGAAGGGATGCGACATCGCGAAGCCGTACGACGCGGAGAGCCTCTGCCGCTTGGCCAAGGGCACGTTCGCCGTTACGATATTCATGCTGTAAGCAACGCCGCCGCCGGTCACGGAAACCTCGACCTTGGGCTGTCAGCGCTAACATTGGAATCTCTGCAGGTTTATCTTCCTTTGCCAACTCGGCCTCTCCATCTACTCCATGATCCCCAACGAGCTCGACAAACAGCAGGAGGAGGACGAGGAGAAGGACGACAACGATTCGCTAGAGACGAGCAAGGACGCGAACTGGGAAATGCGGAGCATAAGGTCGCCCACTTCACTAAGGTCGCCCGCCTCGCCAAGGGGTCCGTTCACGCCAGGACCGTTCACGCCAGGACCAGGACCGTTCACACCCGGACCGTTCTCGCCGCGGACGACGGCGTTCCGCGCGCTAGATCGGAAACCCACCCAGTCGACAAGGTTTACGTGAGGCGGTCGTGATATAGGACGGAGGCGGAGGAGATCCTGGCACGACCAAACTACGCCCAGGGTGCACTGGACTTGAGAGGATGCGATGGAAATTTCCTATGTCCAGGGACGGCGCATTGGGTGCTGGAGTTCCGGGTTGGATATAGGGTTGTTGAAGGACCCTGAGCTGTACATGATTATTTTACTGGACGTATTCGCGGATCAGTTGTAGTCCAGGAGGATGATAGCTCCAAGAGTCGTTCTGTGCGGCTGATGACGGATCTTCGATATGTAAATAAGAAACTTCTTAAATACCAGGCCCTCGCTATCAAGACACATGTAGGCTCCATTTTCGGGGTGGAGGTAAACGAACGGGGCACGAGCTTTACAGCGGGAGTTGAGCCAGGCAGGCCCGCGCGCGGTGTTTACCGAGGTTTTCCACTGCTAAGGCGGGCAGCTGCGGCGGATTAGCAGGCGCTAACTAGCGCTGGCTGGGTCGGCAATGAACCCCGCGAAATCAGCTTCTTCGACGTCATGCAGCTCGGGCAAGCTCCGTTCTTCGCTCGCCGACACACCGAGAGCTTTCCCTCCTAGCGCTTCCACCTTGATTGGCCTAGCCCACCGTGCCCCCGAACTTTGCACCCTCCAGAAGGATCATAAGACCCCTTTCGCCTCCCCATCGACCCCGCCCGACCGTCTTACATAGCTGCGGGAACTCGTCCACTGGGCGCGCTGGGATTCGAGCATTTGCGGCCGTGACACATGAGAATGGTGGTCAGGGTACAAAGAGTCGCTCCTCGCGCTGTGTTTGCCACCAGGCCGCTGAGACACTCTTTCCTCCCCTCAATCTCTCAGTCATATAGCTTCGTGAGACTTGCTTCCAACATGGTGCCCAAGGTGAGGGAGACGGCTACCCCCGGGAGGATGTTACTGAGCATACTGACGAGGGCTTCACGGCGTAGCTCAAGGATCCGAAGCTGCTTAAGCAGAACGCCCACTTCGTCAACGGCGAATGGGCCCCCGCGAAGTCGGGCAAGACCTTCGAGGTCCGAGGTCAGCCACCCCGTTCCTCGCTCTGCAATCCCCTGTCTCCTCCCTGCTCATAAGCCCTTAGACCCCGCAACCGATAAGCTCATCGGCACCTCGGCCGAGTGCGACCTCGACGACACGCACGCCGCCATCGCCGCCGCCGAGGCCGCCCTCCCGGCCTTCCGCAAGAAGACCGGCCGCGAGCGCTCCAAGATCCTCCGCAAGTGGTACGACCTCATGATGGAGAACGCCGACGACCTGGCCGCCCTCATCACATGGGAGAACGGCAAGCCGCTGGCCGACGCGCGCGGCGAGGTCAACTACGCCGCCAACTTCTTCGAGTGGTTCAGCGAGGAGGCGCCGCGGGCCTACGGGGACACCATCCCGGCCTCGGTGGCTGGGAATAGGGTGTTTACCACCAGGGAGCCGGTGGGCGTCTGCGGGCTCATCACGCCGTAGGTTTATGCCTTACTTCCGGTTCGTTTTCCTCTCTTTGAGAGCTACTGCTTACGGCTGCGCAGGTGGAACTTCCCCGCCGCGATGATCACGCGCAAGATCGGCCCCGCGCTGGCGGCGGGCTGCACCGTCGTGTGCAAGGTCCCCGGCGAGACGCCCTACACGTCCCTCGCCGTCGCCGAGCTGGGCCACCGCGCCGGCGTCCCCGCGGGCGTCGTCAACTTCATCACCTCCCTCGACAACACCCCCAAGATCGGCGAGCTTATCGCCACCTCCCCAGCCATCAAGAAGCTCTCCTTTACGGGCTCCACGAACGTCGGCAAGCTCCTGATGAAGCAGGCGTCCGGCACCGTGAAGAAGCTCTCGTTCGAGCTCGGCGGTAACGCGCCCTTCATCGTATTCGACGACGCGGACCTCGACGTGGCGGTGGCGGGCGCCATCGCCTCCAAGTTCCGGTCGTCGGGCCAGACGTGCGTGTGCGCGAACAGGATCTACATCCAGGAGGGTATCTACGACGAGTTCGCCAAGCGCTTCGCCGCCAAGGTGAAGGAGTTCCGCGTGGGCAGCGGCTTCGACGACGGCATCACGCACGGCCCGCTCATCCACGGGCGGGCCGTGGCCAAGGTGGAGGAGCACGTGCGCGACGCCGAGGGCAAGGGCGCCAAGTGTATCATCGGGGGCATGCGCGTGGCGGACCTGGTGGGCCACTTCTTCCAGCCGACGGTGCTGACGGGCATGACGAACGACATGGCGCTCGCGTCGGAGGAGACCTTCGGCCCCGTGGCGGGCCTGTTCCCGTTCAAGAGCGAGGCCGAGGTGGTGAAGCTCGCGAACGAGGCGAGCGTCGGGCTGGCGGGCTACGTGTACTCGGAGAGCGCGGCGCGCATCTTCCGCGTGTCCGAGGCGCTGGAGGTGGGCATGGTGGGCGTGAACACGGGCGTGATCTCGGACACGGCGTCGCCGTTCGGCGGCGTCAAGGAGTCGGGCTTCGGCAGGGAGGGCTCGAAGTACGGCATCGAAGAGTTCCAGACCATCAAGACGGTCACGCTGGGCGGCATGGGAAAGCCGCTGCAGACGTAGGAGGAGCCGTTCCTATGTTGCGTAGTGTGTATGTAGTAAGGTAATTGAGTTGCGTTACGTCTCTGCCGAGTCTTCGTGCTTGCAGGAATCCGTTCGTCGGGATGCTTTTACTGGGTGCCATGCGCGTGTAATGGGGGGCGGTGGCAGTGGGTGTCCCATGATATTATGTAATCAGCATGGGCCAAATTTTGGGAAAACCTCTCCCGAGCTCGATCATCTTGCAACCGCAACACCACGGAGCGCCAATTCCCCCAACGACGCCCGACACACGACAAAACAAGATGAGCCGGCTACTTCGTCCGGCCCGCGGGCTCTCGCGGCTCGAGATCTCCCGCGCCAGGGACTCGGCCCGGTCCTTCACGACGACCCAATTCTTCGCCGAGGACGAGAAAGCGCCGCGACCCACCTACGAGCAGCGGTCGGAGAGGACGTCGAAGGAGGTCAGTGACCTGCTGGGCCGGGCTGCGCAGAGGACGGGTGGCCCCGCGCCCGCGAGGTTCGGCGGCGGCACGAGGGGCAAGGTCCTGAACCTGCAGAGCCTGCCCCGGAGGGGGGCCCGCGGCGGCGGCCTAGGTATCTTTAGGAACCTTGGGCGCGGCGGGATGGGTGGCGGGATGGGCCGCTCGGGCAGTTCGCGCGGCGGCGGCGGCAGGGGGAGGGGTGGCGCGAGGCGGAAGAAGAAGACCGACGAGGAGAGCCAGAACGACGAGAACTACTTGGCCCGGCGGGAGGCCAAGGCCAACGCGAGCAAGGACCTGGAGACCCCGGAGGAGCGGCACGCGCGCATGATAAGGGAGGAGGGCGTCGAGACGAAATACAACCCCACCACCTCGCTGGGGTCCCTCACGCCCTTCCTGCCCGACGTGCCCGCCGACTCGAACGCCCTCGGCCGCCTCGCGACGGCCCTGACCAACATGCGGGAGCTGACGGGCGGCCACATCGACGACAACCCCGTCGTCCACGGCAAGGACCTGTACCGGCAGCTCAAGCAGGACGGCATCATATACTTCACGAACCTGCGGGCCAGGAAGGCCGCCGAGCGGGAGGGCGAGGTCGGCGCCCCGGACGACGCCGTGAAAAACACCATCACGAAGAGGGCCGTCATGGGCGAGTATGACGCTCTGCAGAGGCCGGACGTGAAGGACCCTCTGACGGTGGCGAGGAACGCGCTGGCAAAGTCGGCGGCGTACAACAGGCCCAAGGTGGAGGCCTTCGAGGCGAAGCTCGCGGAGATGGTTGCCAAGGGGAAGGCGAGACAGGCCAAGGTGAAGGGTACGGGGGAGAAGCCGCAGGAGGGGACGAAGGGGAAGAAGGGCAAGGCGAAAGCCTAGGCGGACGTGTTAGAGCGGCATTGGGGGGAGACGGATAGAGATCCTTGTATAATCATGTATATTCCGTTCGAGATTTGTAAATACCACTGAACCTTTGTGTGGTCCCTAAGAGAGGACATGGCCCGCCGCCGTCATCCAGCGCTCCCCCAATGCAGGAGTAATCGTACAAGTAGCCACCTACACCGCTCCCGTCGGGCTTCTACCATCTAGGCCCTCTAACCTCTCGACTTGTCGGCCTGCGCAATAGCCTGCGCCTCGGCCTTGTCAACCTTCTCGAGCTCCTTCTTCATGATGTTGGTCAGCTCCGTCCCGAGCTTCCTCCCGACGTCGGCCGACACAACCTTGTCCTTCTTCCACCCGCTGATGACCTTCTCCCTCTTCTGCCTCACGCCCCTCACGCGCTCCCTCCACACGTGGCAGACCTCCTTCAGCCTCCGCTTGACCTCCTCGGGCCTCTCCACCTCGACGCGCATCACCAGCTCCAGCTCGTTCTCCGGGTCCTTCTGCGGCTGCTGGTTGAAGGCGCCCGACGCCTGGATGGCGCTCATTATGGGCTTGACGTGCGACTTGTCGTTGGCCAGGAGCGAGAGGGTGCGGTTCGTGCGCGGGACCACCTGGGCCAGCTCGCGCAGGGGGAAGGCACCCTCGCGCGTGGGCACGCTGAGGGACGAGAGGGCGGCCGGGTTCATGGCGCCGCCCTGGCGGGACTGCTTCAGCTCGCCAGCGAAGCGCGTGGAGAGGTGCTCGAAGCGCGAGGTCACGTCGGAGAAGTTGTTGGGGTCCTCGGGGTCGGCTTCCGGGCCGGCGTCCTCGGCGTCGTTTGTCTGCTGGGGCGCCGGCGCCGGCGCGCCCTTTGCCGCCTTGTTCTTCTTGAGGCAGGCTGGTGTCGTGCTCAGGGGGCGGGCGGCCGCAAGCGCGGGAGCCGAGCTTGGGAGAACTCGCCTGGAGCGACCGAGTTAGAAAGCTGCTCCCGGGGTTTGATGACGCCCAATTGGGCTCAATTAGTGCGGACTTACGGAGCCAGTGGCCGGAGGGCCAGGGCAGAGCCTTTTAATCTAGGGAGGCCGAGTCTGAACGCCTTCATGGTGGAATGCGGGCTGTCTAGGTGCTGTGTTTGAAGGATTCACAGCTTGGTTGTTCCGCGGACAGGCGTTGTATTTTTAGCGGCGCCGTGGTTGCTTGCCTGGCCCGCCGAGAACGCTGTCTATAGGCTCTAGCGGCCCTTGTTTCCGCATGGTCGTGTGGCCCAGTGGTAAAGGCATGTGCTTTACAGAACAAAAACGCACAGGATCGCAGGTTCGATCCCTGCCACGATCAGAATACTTACTTTTTGCCCCTCCTCGAATTTGTCGTCTTTTCTTTTTGTCCTGGCTGGCAACAGGCTGTCCTGCTATTATTATGCTTCTGTTTTGTCACTGGGGCGCTATTCTCACAGCCGGGAACATGTGTGTGGTTCTTAATCTCGCCTTGTACCAGGACCTCCGTTCAAATTCAGGGGCTTATCCCCCAGACCTCCATCCCAACGCCGCCCACGAGAAGCTCGTCCCTGCGCGGGAGATACTCGACCGCGCCGGGATCCGCTACGCCGCTATATAGATTCTCCAGAAGCTCCACCGACGGCCCGGATGTGCTTCCAACTCTCCAGATCCTCACGGTCTGGTCGTTGCTCACGGTGGCCACTCTCCCGCCGGGAAGGCCCACGACGCCGTTGATCGCCGCCGCGTGTGCCGACCTGACGATAGTCCTCTCCGAGATGGCAAGGGTTCCGTCCTCCTTCGCGGGGATCGAGGTTACGCCAAGAGCGTTGTCGTCGCCGGTGGTGACGACGAGGTAGCCCGTCTCGTGCTCGCGCAGGTCCAGCGACTTGATGCTGCTCTGGTGGATCCTTGCTGCGCTTACAAGGATAAAGCCGCCGTCTAGGGGTTTCCAGAGCGCGATGTGTCCGTCCGTGGAGGCGGTAAGGACATGTAACACTGTCCCGTTTCGTTCAAGGTGCCGCACCTGCGTCAAGCACGCACCCGTGTACTCCCCAGTCGCAAGTCCCCTGAACCTCCCCTCCTTGTCCCCTGCCGCGGGACACTCGTAGCGGTACATCTTGAACACCGAGTTCGAGAAGAGGGCCGTAATCGTCAGCCCCCCGTCCGCCCCGCACACGTCAAAGTCTGTGATCCGCAGGTCCCCTTCCGGGCTCTTATCCCGTAGCGCCCCCTCGCAGAACACGCCCAGCCCGCTGAAGCCCGCGGGGAGGATGCTCGCCCGCCAGACGAAGAGGTCTTCGTTGCCGCCGCTGCTGAGGAGATGGCTGCCGCACCACTTCAACGACTGGAGGCCTGTCGTGTGCAGCTTCATAGAAGCCACGCACTGGAAGGGGTTGCCGCACCCCTCCGGGAGGCACTTCCAGATGCGGATCGACGTGTCCTCGGACCCGGTCGCGAAGTAGTTCGCATCGCCGAGGGACTCCGTCCCCACCATGGCGCGGACCTCGCGCCCGTGGACCCCGGGGCTGAGGGTGCGGCTCGGAGCGCGCGTCTGCGAGTGGATGCACGCCACCGCGGCCTTCGTAAAGGCGAAGCGGAGAAGGCCCGCGCGCGTGGCGCTCTTCGTGTGCGCGAAAGTACGGTGCCCGCCGCCGCAGTCGACGGCGGCGACGAACTCCCTCGCCGTCTCGTTCCACACGACAAAGCTCTTACCCCGGAAGCCGGAGAGGATGAGGGAGGCGGGGCCGTTGTTGTCTTCTCTGCAGAACCAGGCGTCTTCGACCTGGGGCCCGAAGGGAGGGGCGGTCTCATGGCGGAGGCGGACGATGGCCGGCTGTGTGGTGTCTCGAGTATCCAGGTCGTAGATTCTGTATTTACCGTCGCGGTTTGTTGTGAGGAAGGAGATGGGGTCTGAGGTTTGGCCCGGAAGGGCATGGATGGAGGTGACGGTGTCGTCGGACCGCGGGTCAATCTGCCTGACGCGCGTGTAGCTGTCGTTCTGGACGGTGAAGACCTCCATGAAGCCGTTGCGGGACCCGATGACCAGGTACCCGTGGAACTGTGCGGCTGAAGTGAGCACGAATCGCTCATCGACACCTTGGAGAGTGACATGGGATATGATCTCTTTTGAGGCTAGGCTGGCAGTGAGGATTCGTACTTCCGGGCTACCATGCGTCGTAACGAGGAACGTTGCAGAGAGGCCGTTTGCTGCGAGTGTAATTAGGTTGAGTACCTTTCCCGGGGCGTCCCCTAGCCTGGAAAGCTGGCCTTCGGCATAGAGGTACAGCGCCCTCGTGGTTGTGCCGAGAAGAGCCATGTCGGTTCTCGGGCTCGCCACCACGGAACACATTCGCAAGTCCTCGTTATATCCGGCGTCCACTGGCACCTCGGACCAGGTTATTCCTTGCCCAAAGGACGCAGCTAGAAGTTTCCCAGACCTGGTCGTGGCCAGAAGTGTGTCCTCGTTGATAAAGGCGTATCGCATGAGGACGTCGTGGCGGTTCCGGGGTCTCTTTCCTTCCTCTGGCGGCGACTCCAGCAATGAAAGGTTCTCGTAAGAGATTGTGGTTAGCGACGGGGCCCCTTCTCCCTTGGTCGTCCCGCTGCCATCTGGAACCGCCGCCCTCTCTTCTATCAGCGATATCCTCCCATCAGCGCCACCCGTGGCAACGGTAGAAGCCCCATGTCTCACAGAACAAATAGCCGAGGACCAGATATGCTTGCCCTCATGGTTGGAGAAGGTATCCCGGTGCGCAAGCTCTACGGGCCCTTCCCCCTGCAAGTCCGCAAGATCAAGCTCCCATAATTGTGCGGTTGAATCCTCGCCGAAGGAGTACAGTGGAACCACCGAGGAGGATCTCTCGGCCGGCAGGGGCGGGAACTTGACGTGCCATATCCTCGACACATGGCCCATGGCCACCGCTATCGGCTCGTCAGGGGTGTCTCCCTCCCCAGGTCCGGCCGGAGCACTGGAACCAAAGCCGGTCTCCCGCGCTTGGTGCAGGTACTCCTCCGCCAGCGTCTTGCCTCCCTCAACGGCGGTGTCGCTAATATCCCACACGCGGATCGTCCTGTCATCGCTGCAGCTTGCCAACAGACGCAGTGTCTTCCCGTTAACAGCCACCTCGTCCGAGATGCTCACGCCAAAGATGGAGCCCTCGTGGCCTGTGAGGACGTGTAGGACCCTGCACTCCCCGCTGTCCACACGGCACGTCCAGACGAGGATCTCGCCGAAGGCGGTTCCTCCCACGACGAGTAAACGCCCGTCGGCAAGGCACCGTAAATTGGCAGCATACAAGATGGGCCGCGACGGAGATATGACCTTTCCGAAATGCACGGTGCCCTCGGTCCAGCTGATCTTGACGACCTCGTTATGTGCCGTCACGAGCACGCCCAACCCATGCGCATCCAGCAGCGCATCGTACACCCAGTCTCGCGCCTGACCTCTCGCAAAGCGAACCTCGGGGTCAGGCACGTCCAGAGCACCCTGGATGGCGGAGAGCGGGCAGAGCGCCACGGAGCGGGAACCCCAGACCAGGAGAGTCCCAGAAGATAGCCGCATCCCGTGGATGGCCTGCTCGCGGAAGACCCGCACCTCCAGGCGCAGGCTCCCGCTCTGCGCGTCATAGACCTTTAGTTGAGTGTCTTCTCCCGAGAGGACACACTCCGGAGCGCCAGTCCCAGATGCTTGGTCCCCGGCGACGAAGGCGAGGGCCGTCACGGGGACGTGGACCGCCCGCCGGACCTGTTACGCTTAGCCGGTGTCCCTTCACACGTCCTCCAGCGTCTCCCTAGGCCACAGAGCCAAAAAATATGATACCAAAATCCATGGAGGGGATGGTTCTCACCGTGTGAGGCGTCATGGCCGCAAGACTTGGAGCAAAAGATTCCGCTCTAACCGCACCACCGTCGCCAACTCGGCGGGTTTCCGTTCCGTCCCACAGCCCAGCACAGACCCGACTCGGAAGGGAGCGTCCTCTGGGCTTTGACAGTCGTATCTTTTCACTATATCGTGGAACGGTGGGATGGGGGTCTCGCTGGAGCCTGGTGTTATTCGATGTAAAGTGTGTGCGAGCTAAGGAAAAAAATTACCCATCACCATGTATTACTTACTACTGGTATCAATTACCACTAATGTACACGCCTGAAGCTCCAGCATCCTGTTACGCACCCACAAGTGTCGCCTTACCACAAGCACAAAAACACGAGAGCAAATCGTATTCTCAAGGGCCGACATTAAGTTGAAACATTTTGTTTGTTGTACTGAGATTACCGGTAAACGCGGGCTGTAAGAGCCTCAGATATTCATGTCCAGACTTGGTAAGAGTCTATTGTGAGATATCCCTGCCGGGTATCATCTATGTCTCCTCCCGATGGGCAATTTCATTCTTGTCCCATCTCTTCCCGCAGCCATGATGTGGCCGATACTATTCAAAGTTCATCCAGTCATAAAACAAGATGTGCAGACCCAAGAAAATCCCGTGTTCCTCCCATACCAAAACGCCGTCAAATGCAGCTTGCAAGGGGAAAAAGTAGTGCATCCATAAACCAACCCGTGGAGCTTCCGCGCTCCCCTGACTTATTACCCCCCCTCATTTCGAAACAACCTCCCGCTTTTTAGACGTAACGAGTTCACCGCCTTAGGCGCGGTGAGAGTAGGGCTCGTAGGCCATATCCGAGCGGCCATGGCTGGGATACTGCGAGTTGTAGGGCTGCTCGTAGAACGAGGGCGCGTTGTTGGACGCCTGCGAGCTGTAGTTGTTGTAGCCGTTGTTGGAACCGTGGTGGTAGGGGTCGTTGGGGTCCTGCAGCGGCTCGTACGACGTCGCCGCGAAGCCCTTCTCGTTGTCCGCGTGCTTGGCGTTGCGCCTCTCGCGGCGCGACGACCGGTCGGGCGAGCAGCAGCAGATCGTGACGAGCCAGAAGCAGGCCGCGCCGATGGCGAACGCCACCGCGATCCACACGAGCGCCAGGAACCCGGTGTTCATCTCGCCCTTGGCGCCGTACATCTCCGACGAGCCCTCGAGCGCGCCGACGATGACCGCCGCAGTCGCAGTCGAGAGACCCGCCGCGGCGATGGTGGCGACGGTCGAGAGGCCGGCGATGAGGAAGCAGATGCACGACGCGATGCGCGTGCAGGCGGAGAAGGTGCCGACGATGATCTGGGCGCCGAGGGCCGCGAGGGCGATGATGAAGACGATCTGGGTCCAGCGGGACACCGTCTTGAACGTGTCGAGCGCCGACTTGATCTCCTCGGGGATCTCGAAGTCCGAGCCCAGGGCCTGGCTGATGTCCTCAATGAACGACGTGTCAAGCGCCTCGTTGGCCCAGTTCATCTTGGGCTTGGTGCACTCGGCGTCGTCGTCTCCCGACTTCTGCTTGCAGTAGCCCCAGACCGACACCTTGTAGACGTCGTCGAGGCCGAGGTCCGACGGGGTGAGGCTGCTGCCGCTGTCACCATCATTGTCGTCGCCGAGGATGTCACCGGCCGCGTCGCCGATGTCGTCGAGGATATCGCGGCCGTTGAGCGCCCGGCTGTTGATTAGGGACTGGATCGAGTCGGTGCTGATGGACAGCTCGCTGAGGTCGATCTCAAACATGAAGAGGTCCTTGTTCGTGACCCCTGATAGCGCGGCTACCAGGAGGAAGATTATGCTGAGGAGGGTGAGGATGAATGGCACCGCCACGCAGAAGTAGCGTCCGACCTTGCCCATGATTGCGGTGGGTGGTGGAATGTGGGAGATGTGTTTTCGTGGGGTGGTAAGTCTCGGGCTCTAGAGGCCCTGAAAGCGAGAGTAAATCGAGATCCTCGGGTGGGTGGCGATTTGAGTCGGTATGGACAAGATTGAGGCTAATTCTGTGGTGGTTTGAATCGTCGGGGATCGTGATGGAGCAGGAAAACAACAGAAACCTGCGATTGGGAGCGAGAGGCGAGGATGACGGATAAGCGTTCAGAGGAATGGGACGGTTGGGAGTTGGCGGGACAGCAGGAATCTTTTCTACCCGAAGCGAGCTGGGCCAGGCGACTGGAAGGGCGGCGTCATGCTACGGGGAAAACCTGGTATTTGGTACAGAAGTTAATATGGAGCCCAAGTGGGGAAACCGCGTACCCTCTACCCCATTCGTAAGCACGCCTCTCTCCAGCGGGCGCTGGGCACAGCAGGGGGGCTGGACTGGGGCTGACGTGGGCTTCCCCATCCAACTGGCCTGCTGCTCAGCCCCGCCGATGCTAATCAGGCGCTCTGTTTGGCTCGAGACAGGGATCCGATCTGAAGGGCTGTGCAAGACCAACAGGATTTCTGGACTGTGCATGCGACCGTACCTCTTATTGCCTCTTTCGGGGCCTGGTACCTCCCACCCGGGCCCAAGTCTGACGTCGCTCAAGGTCACAACTCAAAATTTGTTGCAAGGGGGTGGTGGAGCGCCGACCGACCCAAGTTCAGGCCGTCAGCCTGCGGAGATGAGGACCAACCGAACCATCTCCCATCGCGGAATGGCCTCCATCCGAAGAGCCTGCTCTTTATTCGGCAATAAGTTGGCCAAGCCTCGCCAACTCTGTCGCCATGAAAGCCAGGCACGCGTATGGAAACGCCAAGCTTTGCGGGCGAGGGTGGCTTCGCGCGGTGGTGACGACGAGGAAGGAGTGGGAACACAGAGAAGGGATCGGCGGACATCCGTGGCGACGAGGCTCCATAAGTCCACATTTTCCAAAACGCTCGAGACGTAATCGACTCGGGTAGCGCGAAGCTGGGCTCGTATCAAAAAAAGAAGGAGGACACCTGCCTGAACTCCAGTCCCTCCAAGATCGAGGACACCGCACTTCGTGCTCTACGAGCAACCGCCTCGACTCTCCCCGCTGGCTTCGACCGCTGAGAACCAGACCGGGGCGGCCGCTTAATTCGCGTTTCAGGCCCGCGCCTAACGCCGAGTTGTGCTGCAGCCAAGCCTTGGGGGAGGGGCTGGCGTGTCGTCATCAAGAGGCTTATCTCGCTGGTCCGCTGTACGACCCACCCACTTTGCCTGCCAACAACGGGACCCACCGAATTCTGCGTACCCTTGCTTGCTACATGACGCGCCAGACGCAGGCGCGTCACGTGTCTTTCAGGGTTGCCGGCCACACCTGCGACACCGGGGGGGCCCTAGCGAGCAATTTTACTTCCGTACAGGGCGGGGCGATCTTTCTGTTCGGCGACACAGCCACCCGAAACACGGAGGTCCCGTTTGCGGGCTGCGGAGTGGGCAAGTTACCCCTGCAAGGCCGAGCACAGCCGCATGGTTCGCGCAGGGACCCTGAGAGCTTCGCCCTTCCCGCCCGCGGTTCTGGAATCCAAAGTCCCCGGAATGCATCAGCCAAAACGCCCGTGTTCTCGACAACGCGACGTCTTCTGTGGCGTAGCAGTGGCGCACGTCTGTCTTTGCTCTGGCGTCTACAAGCGCGCGTGCTGAATCTTCTTTTGAGCCGCGAGGTTTCTCATCGGGCCAGCCGAGATGTGGCGAAAACCTGTCTGTCGTATACACTCCACGAGCTTGAGTGGTGGACGCATACAAGTATGGCTCGCGGCTAGCGCCAATTGTCGTCTCACACAAACCAGCAACACGACGTAGTACTATACTCGCAGAACCGTCCTAAAGGGTCGCCAGATAATGCGATGTATCGTCTCTGTCTTGCCGGTCGTGGCAACTTGTAAGGAGGCCTGTCCCCGAACAAGGCTCGGATCCGCCAGGGAGCTCCCTCGCTGCGGGCCAGGTTTCCAATTTCATGAGTCTACATGTAGAGGAACGTGGTTATTGGTGCAACTTGTGTGTCCTAGTTCAGTGATGGACCGACCGCATTATGCAGATCACGAACCTAATCCAGGGGCTTCCCGGCGGCTGCCAGCGAGATTCACCATTCGTCCAATGTGCGCAGAGCCACGCCTTGTGTACTGTAGCCGAACCTTGCTGTCGCCCTAGCGGAACCATCCACCGAGATCATCACGACCACCACAGACTAGTCTAGCCCACAGCCTGCGAACCTACTCGAGGGCTCTCTCGGCATCCACAGCGCGGCATTTTGGCGCTCCACAACCAGGCAGTTTATCAGCGACACCGGTGCCATCATCTACCGAGTATACTCGGAATATCTTCTGATTCTCTCTCTCTCAATATACACAAAGGTAATCAGGCTAGTTCGACGCCTGCTGGTTACTCTCATACTCCCTCAAGCTCCCGTTCGCCCGCGGCACATGCGCCGCGAGCCCATTCACCCCGTTTCCAACATGCCCATTTACCTTCGTCCCGTCCCCGTACCCGCCACCTCCTGGCGTACAGAGCTGAATCCTATCCCCGGCCTTCAAGTCCACTTCCTTGCTGCCCCCGACGTTGATCCACCGAAGGCTCCCGTCCTTCATCTTCCGCGCTAGATAGTTGATGCCCCGCTCGCCATCGCCGCCGCCCGCCATGCCGTATGGGCTGTAGACACGGCGCTGCGTCAGGACCGAGGCGTGGCTGTCCCGCGTGAACTCCACCTCGCGAACCACGCCGTCGCCGCCGTTCCACTGGCCCTTCCCGCCGGACCCTTGCCTCAGGCTGAACTGCCGTAAGACGACGGGATACTATCGCTGCTCGTTAGCCACCAAGGCCGTGTATGGGTAGGGATAGGAGGCAGCTATCAACCTACCCTCTTTTCAAGGATCTCCGGATCGGTAATCTTCGTGTTCGTCATGTGCACTTGACTACCACTATACCCATGCCACCCGGGCCCCGCGCCGCAGCCGCCGGCGATCGTCTCCCCGTAGCCGTAGCCGGGCACGAACTTTCCTGTCTCCTTGTTGAACCCGCCGTTGCCGAACGACAGGATGTTCATGCAGCCGTGGCTGGCCGCGCAGGCACGGAATGCCTTGAGAACCACGTCGGTCACTCGCTGCGAGGTGCAGGCGTTGCCAGCGCAGACAGCTGCGCTAGGGGAGGGGTTGATGATGGTGCCCTCGGGGACAATGACCTCGATAGGCTCCATGCAGCCTGTACCACATGTTAGCCGGGGGGGATCTCTTATGACCTCAAGAAAAGCAGGCAGCATTTACCTTCGTTAAGGGGGATATCACTCCCGATCAGACACCGGAGGCAGTAGAGGATGGCAGAGTGCGTGATGGCGATTGGTGCATTGAGACAATTGAACGACTCAGGCCCGGTTCCTGTAAAGTCAAAGACGGCTGTGCCTGCCTCGGCATCGATCGAGATGCTAAGCGAGATCTTACTGCCGTCGTCCATGTAATCGACGGCCGTTAGGGGCAGCTCGCCCTCGTACTTCCCCGCCGTCTTCCTCAGCAGGTCCCGCACGGCGACCTCGGCGGTCTTCTTCACGGCCCGCATGTAGAACAGGACCGTCTCCCGCTCGTACTCCTCAAATAGGCCGTGGATCAGACTGATGCCCTTCTGGTTGGCGGCGACCTGAGCCTTGAGATCGGCGATGTTATCGTGTACACGCCGCGAAGGACTGCAGCCGGGGTACGAGCCGGGGACGTCGACGAAGTGGTGCTGGACTCCATCGTCATCGAACTTGCCCTGTGAGATGATCTTCCACTGCTCAAAAGCGGCACCTTCCTGGTATAGTTCAACAGAGTCAGACGGCATGGAGCCAGGTGCTATCCCGCCAATCTCCGCATGGTGCGCACGAGCCGCGACAAAGAAGTCGATTTGCTGGCCCGACCCATCAAATACGGGAGATATTAACGTGATATCGGGGAGGTGGGTGCCGCCTGCGATCGGGTGGTTAGTCGCGACCACATCCCCAGGGTGAAGATCCCCCTTCCACCGCTGCATCGCAATCTTGACCGCACGGGACATGCTCCCGAGGTGGACAGGAACGTGGGGAGCGTTCGCCGTCAGGGCACCGCCCCCGTCAAAGATCGCGCAGGAGAAGTCGAGCCGCTCCTTGACATTCGTGCTAATGGAGATCTTTTGTAGGGTGCGGCCCATGTCCTCGGCGATGCTCATGAACCGGTTTCCGAAGATGGCGAGTTGGATCGGGTCCACCTCGCCGGCGCTGACTGACTTCTTGTTGTCGATCACCAGGTCGATTACAACGTGTTTCTCGAGAACAGTGGCCTGCGAGGACGGGGTAACGAGGAGGGTCTGTGTTTTGTCGAGGATGATGGCAGGCCCCTGGACGATTGATCCCGGCTTGAGGTTATCCAGTGGGAGAATGGGGATGGGCCTCCATCCACCCTCGAAGTACACATTCTTGAATTGCGTGTCGCCCGTAAACTTCGCGGGAACATTCTCAACGGTCCGCAGGTCTTCTTGGTAGGACCTCTCGTGCAGACGATGGGTAGACCCGCTCGCGCGCACCCGGATGTCATCTACAACCACCTTCCTCGCGTCGTCGGTAAAGCTGAACTCTCTCAGGTGGTTGCTCCGGAAATTGGTCAGGAAGTCGCCGCCACCCACCGAGGCCGGGATCATCAGCTGGCTATCAGAGCCCTGGTATCTCATGTTGAGGAACTTTTCGATCTGTACGGAGTCTTCTGAGATACCCTGGGAGACAAGCGCATCGCTGGCCTCCTTTGAAAGCGCAGCTAGCCGGCCCTCGAAGTGCGCCGCAGTTGAGCTATCGAAGATTTCGGATGCGGGCTCCTGCCTCTCCTCAACCACATCGGCGAGGGCGATCCCGTAGGCCGAAAGAATAGACGAATATTTGTGGGCAATAACCCTGGAGATTCCCAATGAATGGGCGATATCACACGCGTGTTCTGGAGCTCCTGGTTAGCGGATAACAATGTAGAAGGCTTGGATGGGTCAACACTTACGTCCGCCAGCACCGCCGAAGCTAGCGAGATTATGCGCAGCTGTGTGGAACCCACGGGTGTCTGTAAGGGCGCGGATGGGTTTCGCCATGTTGAGGTTAGCCACCTGAAGGAAGCCGAGGGCGACCTCCTCAACGGTCATCTCTGGCCGGTTCCCCCGAATCTCGGCATTTATAGCGTCCGTCAACTCGACAAACTTCTTGCGAGTGACGTCAACGCCCAGCGGCTGGTCCTCACCAGGGCCAAAGATCCTGGGGAACGTCTCCGGCAAGAGCCGACCCAGAACTAGATTGGCGTCGGTGACAGTCAGCGGACCGCCTTTGAGGTAGCACGCCGGACCGGGGTGGGCACCGGCCGACTCGGGCCCAACCACGAAGAGCCCGTTCCGGAAGAATAGCATGGATCCACCGCCTGCCGCCACGGTGTTGATATCTAGTTGTGGGCAGTTGATGTGCACGCCGGCGGTGACGGAGTTGGTGATATGGTCATAAGACCCGCCGTACCGTGACACGTCGGTTGATGTTCCACCCTACCATTGTAAGTTAGCCCCCAGTTCACACAATGGGAATGCACGGCGCTGGTGATGAGTACCATATCAAATCCAATCACCGGCTTTGGCTTCGTATCCTCATAGCAGGTCCGCGCGTACCCAACAACACCACCAGCCGGTCCAGACAGAATAGCTCGAAGACCGCTGAACTTGTCGTAGCTTACGAGACCACCGTCGGACTGCATGAACTCGATCCTTGGTTGATGTCCCGAATCCATTTTGAAGCCCTTGAGAAAGCCGCTAATGTACTTCGTGGTTTCAGGGGTCAGATACGCGTCGGCAGTGGTTGAATGCGCGCGGTGGACGAGCTTTATAACGGGGAGAAGCGCGTGGGACAGAGACACGCTGTCGAAGCCCACGGTTTCGGCAATCTCTCCTATCCGTTTTTCATGCTCTGGAACCATTGATTAGCACGCCGGTCCCCAGAACCACCGCTGTCGTCGCTAAGTTGGAGACAAACCTTGGAAGTTGTAGCCATGTATCAAACAGACAGCTATGCTCCGGAAGCCGTCGGCGTACAGATCTTGGAGCTGCTTGGTCACGGCGGCCTCATCTGCAAGCCATGTTAGCCTGATGTGCAGATGATGGTGGGATTAAGCCCGGGTCTTCGTACCCAAGGGTTTCAGGACTCGGAAGACCTCCCCGGTCACCCCCCTCTTCACATCGGAGCCATTCACCATCTCCGCAAAGGAGCGTTCTAACGGGTCCTCGGCGAAAGACTCCTGGGTGACCCGCTCGTCCACCTCCAGCACCTTCTGGTACAGCTCCCCCGGCTTCCTCACGTTCAGGTCAAAGAGGTGGGGCCTGGACTGATCGCCAATAACCATCAAGTCACCGAAGCCCTTGGTAATCAGCAGCGCACACTTGCTGCCCTTCCGCTCCAGAAGCGCATTCGTGGCGACCGTCGTCCCCATGCGGATGACCGACACACCCTCGGTATCTAGTGGCTCCCCACGCGGCATCTCGCAGCCCTTGACGTGGGAGAGGACCACCCTGATACCCTCGATGGTAGCGTCCTCATAGTTTGCGGGGTCCACGGATAGCAGCTTGAAGTAAAAGTCCGGCTTCCCGGGGATGAGAGCCAAGACATCAGTGAACGTGCCGCCGCGATCTGTGGTAAAGTCAGAACCCGGATGTCAGGGGCACCAAGGCTCGAGTAGCAGTTAGAATGGGGGCTCTTACCAATGGCAATGGTTATCCCAGACGTTGGTCCCTTCATCATGTAGGATTTGGTGAAGTCTTGTTAGCTGCCTGTCGTCCGTGAAGCTCGACGACCTGGTGAAAAAGGCAGACATGGCGAGCGTCGGGCCTTTTAAACCCTATCTCGTCCAGACTGGATGTCTTGTCGTTAAGCCCCGCGAACAATATGCAAGTCGGAGGCTCTCATGTGGGACCGGCCGGAGTGGAGCAGTACCAGTGCCTCAAGCGGCTCCTTCCCCAGCGTGTGGTTTCCTCCGCGCGCACGAGCCGGTGTTTGTCATCAGGGAAGGCCGTCGATTCGACTTGCCTTCGAATGCAGCCACGTGTTGAGCGAACTCCACTCTGATCCACATCGCGCCGTTAGCTGCCCGGTAAGCGCATATTTAGCTTGGATCGAGGCCCTGGGAATCACATGGCCCAGGTACCAGCGCGAAGAGCTATAGCTCCGCCCTGGCTGCCGAGTCTCAGCTTTATTTCCTCTGATTCCCGCACCGCCAGAGGCTCGTCGTTTCGGACCACCCTGCGCTGCGAGCATATCGCGGTTTATCTCCATACCCACTGGTCCCCACATCGCAGTAGCCGTTCCGATAAGCATCCACCAGACCCCATAGACCATGGATCGGCCCCGCTGATTATTGAACCCGATATCTGGGGTTGACCATGGTGGAGGCTTGGCAATTGTACTACGCCGTTTGATAAAGTAGCACATCCAAAGTTCTGAGAGGAGTCTCCCTTCCTCTCCTCCAAAGATTGCGTGCGCAGTCAACGAGGTATAAGCGGCGCGCGCCAAGGAACCTCTTTTATAAAACGGCGAGCGTCGTTGTCGCTGTCCCTCCGTCGAGCTCTATCTTTGTCTGCTTCTCGTTGTAGCTCTATTCTTTTCTTCACAACTTGACTGAAAGCTCATCACAAACCAGACTTGGGGAAATGGCTGCCGAAGATTCCAGGGACGCCGAGCATGGCGTGTCTAAGGACGCCGCTGCTACCAGCGCGGCCTCCGTCGACCTGGCCCGCAAGGAGAGCCCCGACGACCGGGTGGCCCAGTTCGTCGCAGAGCACCAGGACTACCCGCCGATGACCCCTGAGATGGAGAAGAGGATCAAGAAGAAGATCGATGCGTGGATCATTCCACTAGTTCGTATCCCTTCGCCCCTGCCCCCTGGCCTTTTCACATCCGCTTACGCCTTGCGTCTAGGGTCTCTTTACTGCTACAATGGCAGCTGTCGACAAGGTTCAACTATCGACGGCGGCCCTGTACGACTTTCTCGAGGACAACGACCTGTCGGGCTCCGAGTTTAGCTGGCTCGGAAGCATCCTGTCCGTCGGGGTAGGCGCAACCACCCCATGCCCAGATCTGCTGCGCGCTTCCACTAACACTCTACCATCTAGCAACTCATCGGCCTATTTGCGACCCCCTATATGATCCAGCGCATACCACCCGGAAGGCTGCTGTGCTACGGCAGCGTCGTCTGGTCGTCCTTGACGCTCCTGTATGCGGCGTGTAGCAACTGGGGCGGGTTCATGGCCCTCCGCTTCCTCTTGGGCTTTGCTGAATCGGTCATATTTCCCTGCCTCACCCTCATTGTCCAAGGCTTTTACACCAAGGACGAGCAGCCTCAACGCAACGCAAGTAAGTTGTCTGGCATCTCACGCTCTCTGTGGTGCTCGTTCGCTGCTGACGTAAATCACAGTCATTTTTGCGTACTTCTCATCTGTTTTCAACGGCTTCTTCTCTTGGCTGGTAGGCCGTATCCCAGAGAGCGCGCCTCTTGCCCGCTGGCAGTACCTCTACCTTATCACCGGCACAATAAACATTTGCTGGGCGGCTTTCCTCTTCTTCTTCCTCCCCGACAGCCCTATGAATGCAAAGTTCCTCACCGACGACGAGAAGTACTACGCCACCCAGCGCCTTGCCGACAACCGCACTGGCATCGCCGACAAGGACAGGTCCTGGAAGTGGAAGCAGGCCCTTGAAGCCGTCCTGGACGTCAAGGTCTGGCTCATCTTCTTCTACAACATCGCCGTCAATATCCCCAACGGCGGGCTGCTCACCTTTGGGTCCGTCATCATCAAGGGCCTTGGATTTGATGCGCTAGAGTCCAGCTTGCTCACCATGCCCTTCGGTGTCTTTGCCACCTTCAGCGCGTGGGTCTTCAGCTACATCGCCGCCAAGTGGCACAACAGGCGTACAATTGTCGCGTCCATAGCGCTGCTGCTGCCTCTCCTCGGCACAGCCCTGATGTACGGCCTGCCAAAGTCGATGATCCCGGCACAGATGATTGGTCTCTACCTAGCGTACCTGTACTGGCGTAAGTCTCCTCCTTCTTGGTTAACACGACCACAATGCTAACCTCACGCAGCACCCTACGTCGTCTTCATCTCGCTCCCGCAGGCCAACACCGCAGGCCAGACCAAGAAGGCCGTCACCTTCGCCATCGTGAACATAGGATATTCACTGGGCAACTTAATCGGCCCGCAAACCTTTCGGGCGGAGCAGGCGCCTCAATACACGGGCGGCGTCGTCGCCATGATGGTGTGCTTCTGCGTGGGTATTATTCTGGCACTCACCTACCTGGCTGTCTCGATGATGCAGAACCGCAGCCGTGATCGGAAATACGGCAAGCCAGAGCGGGTCCAGGAAGGTACGGGCGAGGGCCTTGTGGGTGACTTGACGGATAAGGAGCAGAAGGAGTCGTTTAGATATACGCACTAAGTCGCCGGCCTATGGCAGCATGAACAGATAGCTACGACTCGTACAAGTCCTGTTATGGACAATTCACGTATCGTTGGGAGCTGCAGATACCACTCGACTATACCTAATATATCACGTCTTTATATACCGTATTGGTTGCTTGTGCGGAATTTATCCCTTGTAAGGGGAAGTAAGTGCAAAGTTTAAGGCGCTAAGTTTAATGCAACCTTACAAGTTTATAGGCCATCAGTATTCTGCGGTGTAAGTGACAACTAAACTGCTCTGGGGGCAGTCACTGTTGGGTATTATAAAGATCTGTTATTAATCTCTTCAGCGCCTAGAGTTTCGACGGTATCTTGGACTCCTCGCTCAGATCATACAGCTTGCCGATCCGCCAGCTAATATCCCCAGCATCCCCAGAAACCTCCTTCCACCGCCACCGTGCTACAGATTGGCCCTCCTCCTCAATCACCTTCTTTATCCACCTGCCCGCCACCGGAAGCATCTTGTACCCGTGGCCCGAGTCTCCCGTCGCCACAACAACACCCTTCTTCCCCGGCACAAAGTCAATCACATAGTCCGAGTCCCGCGTGTCCGCCACCCAGCACATGTGTTGATTCACAAACGGCCTATCCGCCAGTGCCGGCAGCGTGTCGCGGAGAAGTTTCCGCATCGCCTCCTCCTCATGCGCGGGGATATACGATGAGTCCGCCGGCGGCAGCGACACTTCGGTTCCAGCATAGTTGGTAATGCCGGCACCGGCGGGGCACAGCTTCAGTAGGTTGGTGCGCGGGTCGGGCTCGAAGAAGAAGCCGAGGTCGCGCGCGTAGGTGACGGGGATACCGCGGAGCTTGGCGGCCTCGGAGGGCGTGAGCTGGATGTGTGCGACGCCATGCGCCTTGGCTGTGATCTGCGGCGCGAGGCTGGGGATCAGGGAGACGGCGGAGCCGCCGACGGTCACGACGACCACGTCGGCGTCATAGAGCTTGCCGGATGCGGTGTGGGCACCCACGCAGCGGTCTCCGTCCCAGGCGAGGGCTTTCGCCGCGTCGCCGAGCTTGAACTTGACGCCTAGGTCGCAGCAGGCGGCGTAGGTTGCGTGCAGGGCGTCGCCGGCGTGGGCATACCCGGCGAGCCGGTTGAAGTAGCCTCGCCACTGCATGGGGCCGTCGAAGACGGGGGCTACGGTTCTAATATCATCACGGGTGTTGATGGGGGTGATCTGACCGGCCCAGGCAGGGTGCTTCGAGATGGAGGAGAGGGACTTGGCGAGGGTCTTCTTGGCCTTGTCGGGGGCGGTGGGCGAGTTTCCGAGGAGGTAGCCGACTTGGTGGTAATAGGGGGCGAAGAGCGGGTTTTGCTGCCATTGCCGGATGGCGTCCTAGAGCGCGTGTGAGTTACTGGTGCGACGTACGGTGGGCGGGCTTCCTCCACGGCGAGTGAGGCAGTCTTACCAAAGCTAGCTCTGCGTAGAATGGGTCTTCGTATTCGGCGCGGATGATTTTGTTCAGGTCATTCCCAGCCGACTCTGGAGACGGCACGAAGGCGCCCTTGTCCAGAACCGTGACGTCGGTGTATCCGGACTTGGCGAGGTGATAGGCGGTTGAGAGACCGAAGGTGCCGCCGCCAACAATAAGAACGCGTTTAGAACTGGCCATGGTTTGGTGTGGGAGGCGCTGCTCGGCCTAGCCTTACTTTGATGAGGTCGTGGACTGCTGCACCGAGGAAGCCGCAGTCCAACTCTTTTTATCAGGACGGGGTTCGTAAACTCCGCAGCGGAAGGTTAGCGAGCTCGTGCGATGCAAGACCACACATGTCAGATGCACTAGAGGCACATGTCTAGGCAAGTGTAAGCGACGGGTGGAGACCGGTTTCGGGCCTGATTCTCGTGCATGGTCCGGCAGCGGGAGGCGACGTCCACGCCGAACGGGTTCGGGGTAAGCAACTCAACCCCGCAACATCAATCCAATATAAGAACCTATGTACTCGGTATCAATGGCTTTGTCGCGTGGTACTGCGGGGTATTGGCCCTGATAATGGAGCACGTGGAGCAACATCTCCGCGACTGCCTGGAAGGAGCACAGAACCCCAGAACGAAGCGCGACACGGCGCTAGCCCCTTATAGCGTCCCAGTAGCACCCCGATATCATCATAGCTCCACGCCACGGCTCCATCTACCCCAATTGTGTCGTGGGGCCTATGTATGTATCAATCGGTAAACTCTCCTGGCTTGTTGCGATGCTGTCCTCTGAGGGAATAGGGCCCGAGTGTCTTGGTTCTCCACCGCGATATCCGAGTGTTAGACTTATTGAAGTGCATGTAGCCAAGTAGCGTATAGGAGCCCCCAATGAAAGATAAGCCAGAGCCCCAACCACACCCCGGCAGCCCGGACGACGCCCGGCGACTGCTGTCGCGGCCGTGCTTGTTACCAGGGTCTCCACATCCCCCAGAACCCTTATCAGCACGCCCCATCGGCCTGCATATATGTCTTAAACCCCATGCGAGGCGTGACTTTTCCAAGGTCGCGGTCGGCAAATGCCCCAGTCCTCAAACTAGCTTCTTCATCTCCTCTGCAGCGCCGTCGCGTTGCTTCGTTTCGGGCTTCCTCCTCCTGTGGGCCGGCAGCATAATCCTTCGCCATGGGCACCCGCAGGGGTAAAGGTCTCGAACTGCGGACCCGGACGGGGTGCAATAGGTGTCGCTTGCGGAGGGTCAAATGCCCAGGTAAGCTCATCCGCTCAGATGCTGGTTGTGCATCACTCCATCTGTGCCACGGCCTACGTTCTCCACAGAATGGAACCTTGGCCTGATGGACCCGCTGCTGGACCCCTACGTGCATGCAGCCTGTCGACCGCGACAATGCCGAGCTAACCGGGGCCTGGATTCTAGAGCAGAAGCCTGTCTGCCAGCCGTGCCAGACCCTCGGGCTCGAGTGCAGCTACGACAAGACCCTGAAGTGGCAGCGCGTCAAAGCGCACGAGTCTGCACTGGCTCCTCGTCAATACACCGAGGAATGGATGTTCCTCCACGTCTCTCTGCCCGACTTTGATCCAGTGCCGTCCTCGCGCCTGCTCCTGGACTCGGACCCGGATGACACCGAGAACTCTTCTTTAGATGACAATCCCGAGCTGTCGGCACTAGCCGAGCCATCCTTCGGTGCTCTTGCTTATGGCTCGGGACTCATCCCTAATAGTCTCTCTCACCTTTTCATGACCCTCGAAGAATCCCGTCTTTGGTCTTACTTCCACCAGCGTATCGCGCCATCATGCGTCCTGAACCCGGCCCTCAACCCTTACCAGGACGTGATCCTCAGGATCGCCGCCTCGACCGGAAACGAGTCGCCGTTATTCCGTAGCATCATGGCTATATCCTCAAGCCAGCTCTTTATCCTCGGAAACCAAGCCTACCACTCCTCGTCATGGGACTATCGCCATCAGGCTTTACGCGCCCTGAGGTTTGAGACTGCCCGAATGGAGCAGGAGATCATAGATCAGGCCTCGGAGGCTCAGATCCTCGCCACAGTCATGGCCTTAGTCTTCCTAGATGTGAGATATCTCCTCTCCCCTTTTTGTCCCGGTACCTACTATCGCTAACAATCATTCGTTGCCCAGATCCTGAGCGACTGCTCTGCATCGTGGGTAGTCCACGCTAGCTTTGCTCGCTCCCTGATCTACAAGCTCCGCAGCAGCCACGCCTGTCTGGACTCAGACATCGAAGCTCTACTCAATTTCGTCGGCGGCTACATTGTCGTGCACGAGGTATACGCCCACACAGCATGGGACGCAGCCATAACAGATGTATCCGGTGGCCCGGTGACACTCATGTGTGACGACTCGAACCTTGAGACCCTCACGGGTTGCTCTACCGAGTTTATCCAGATTCTGGCCGACATCAACACCTTGGTAACCGATTACTCTCGCCATTCCTCGATGGACCTAGCCGACCCCGATGTGCTGTCCAGACTGGAGCACCAGCGCTACCATCTCGAGCGACAGCTACACGCCCGTGCTCCAGCGTTTGCCATCGACGACCCCGAAATAGATGCCCCATACAGTGTCCTTATGATAGAAGCGAAGAGGCTAACCGGCCTACTACATCTTTACTCCAGGGCCGATCACCTCGGGCCGCGTGACCCGTCTATCTCAGACCTTGCATCACGAATTCTAGCACTCATCAAGAGGCTGCCCGTTCGGTCTAACACGGTTCTTTGGCCGCTCTTTATGGTGGCCACGCTGGGAATCGGCCCCGAATGTGACGCGGACCGGGCCTTCATCCTGGAGGTTCTCGACTCGCTGCAGCGCGAGAGGCAGATGCGGTACATCAAGAAGGCGAGGCGCATCATCGCCGAGGTGTGGAAGATACGGGACCTAAGGGAGCCTGAGACGAGGAGGGGGTGGCATATACTGCAGCAGGTGGGGCAGTTGGAGAGAATCAGTCTGTTCTAGGGCAAAAGCGCGCCTTTTAGACTTTCAGACTACATCTAATAGATGTATCATGTCGATACCACCGAGATTGTCCGCTTCCACAAAGGAGTAAGTTCCCAGGGACGAAAACATTTTCTACACATCGATTGATAACCTCGTGATATTGCTAACTAAAAAGACCGCTCCCTTATGTTGATGACCTCGTCGCCCAGAGCCTGGGCCTTGTTCAACGCCGGACTGTTTCTATCGAGCAAGTCTCATCCAAGAAATACCCCCACCTCAACACCTGACTCGAGAACTTTCATAGGTGAGACATAGAAGGCCCTGGCAGTGGGGCTGACACGATACCGGGGCGGTTCGACTTGAAGAAGGACATCGGGAGCGGAAGAGTTGTGGTGTGATATGCAAAGTTGCTAGCCACTGGGCCTAGCAACCTTAAGAAACTCGCTGTCTTCGAGCAGCCTATCCATTGCCCCAAGTTCCAGCCCTACCACGACCTCCAAGCTGCCATCCGGCAATCTGGGAAGAACAGTCACTATCCCATCGGCACCTTCACCGGGGATCCGGAACGCTTCCACCGCCCCCAAGGCTCCCCAGCGTCTCTCGTACACTTTCAGGTCAGCCCAGGATGTCGCGACTATGTCTGGGCCCAAGAAGGCGTTGTATGCCAAGCTGAAGTCGGTAGGGTCCGGCCGGGACTGGAGAAGCCCGATAGTTAGCGCCACCCGGCTCGGAGCACCGAAAGCGCCGAGAGATTTCCGGATCGCTGCGGCTGCGTGGGAGAGCCCTCCGTCCGCCGTGATGGCTGCCATCGAGAGCCGATCCGTCATCGACGCCATGGAGGCATTCCCCAAGTAAGTTGGCGGTAGTGGTGGGCTCGCGCGGCCGCGGATATTGACCGCGAAGGCCAGGGCCGAAGTGCGCTCGTCCGTCGAGGAGCGGGAAGATTCGTCGGGAGCTCCCCGGGCGAGGGTCATTTGGCGCCACAGAAAGGCACTGAGGGCATCGTGGGTGGAAAAGGCGGCCGCCGAGGCCTTGAGGTGTGCGAGCGACTCGGGCGAGAATTGGAAGACCCGCGACACCATGGGCGGTAGTTTGGGCATCGTGAAAGGCATGGACTCGGCCTCCAAGGCACTGCCCGCTGGGAGCTTGTACTCGGGGAAGTCAGCCACCCTTGCGCCAGGAGTGCCTTTCATTAGAGGGCCGCGATCGTTGGACGGGGTGTCATAGGTAGTGAAGGCGTTCGAGCCACCGGCTGCCGCGGTGTTATGGGCCCAGGTTCCGACGACCGTGTCCAGTGCCGCGGCGTCACACGCCGAGTGGTGGACTCCGACTGCTAGAAGGAGCCCATTCTCGACAAAGTTGGCTTGCGCTGCCATTACAGGATGTGAAACCTCTGGGAAGACGCCGATGGGACCGAGCTGTGCGGTGGAGAGTTTGGAGAGCGGAAACCCCTCACTCTTCAGTTCCTCGTACGTTGGGAGGACGCCGCTGAGATCCTTCCATCTAACACAAAACCGAGGTTAGTAGTGAGGACTGGGGCTTCAAAGCTGACACTCACGGGAATTTGACGCCGGCGGGCGAGTGGACGACCTGGATTCTGTTGTTCGTGGGCTCAGACCCTTGCTCAGGGCCCTTTGATAGGAGGTGTAAGTTACTATACAGCGAAGATCCTGCGTACATTTAGATGAAGGCCAAGGAATGTGGTACTCACAATGGTACCAGCGAGCCATGGAATAGACCCAATAGTGTGCGCCAGCCCAGTCGCCAGGTCCTCATACCTATGGTCCGTGTAAGTAGAAATTTCTCAGTACAAGATGAAAAGACTAAAGGGGCTCGCACACTTGGCTCTTGTCGATATCAGGCGACAGGGCGAAGCAGAGGATCCACCGCGCGCCATAGAGTCTCGGCATGTTCATGTCCAAGGGCGTTAACACCTGGGATGCGGGTTTCAAAGACAATCCATATCGCTCGGGCGTTATCCATCGATCACCATCTTGAGCCTGCGAGGTGCTCGGGATCTCGGCTTGGTCTGAACGAGACATATTTCGAGAAAGATGCGGGGAAAAGCTGAGGGGCGGATGGGAGACATCGGAAGAACGAGAGTAGGGACATCTGCCCCTTAAATAGCTAGGAGAGGCCTCTGGGATAAATATGCACTTTGGCATGGGTCGGAACGTCTCCTGGTCAATATTTCCATTAGTGGTACGTGAGGCCGGTAGTGGAGCTCGGATTTGGAAGCTGTATTACAAGTGGTTCCTCCAGTCGGACTTCCTGCAGGTCTACAGATCGTGACTGGCTGGCTCGAAGCATACCGTATTGGGTTAGTGCGTCCCCCCATTGTTCCAGCACTCAGCTTCCTCAGACTCAGTTTGAGCAGGGGTTTATTCCGAAAAATGAGCGACGATAAGTACAGGATTGGCTACCACTAGTGTCTTAAACAGCTGAGGATGTGCCTAAGTAGTTCTTCACTCCTATCTATACACAGTCAAACCGAAATGTCTCAGTCCCACCCAGGAGAACCTGGCTTTCTGCTAGGCAAAGACAGCGCGCTTGCGGTTCTCCCTGCTCAGTGATCAGTTCCAACTGCATGCGCATCCATTCCCGCTGAGTCTCCGGTATCATTGGGGCGCTACTCGCAACAAATAACGGCCACAGGAGGGAAAACCTTCCAGCTCGTGGGCTCCGAGACTGGTGGGGAGACTCTAGTACTCCACATTGGTTCGCGGTGGGTAGCGTCATCTTCGATAGATCACGCCCCAAGAGGAATGGAACACTTGCGCATATATCGTCGACTAGCCCCATACTGCTTCTTTCGATGTCGGCCCTATTCTGTCCTGTTCGAGAAGTTTCGTCGTATACGTGAGGGAGCGCGCGTAGTAGTAGCGACTGGACGATAAGCCGTGACACGCGGTACAAGTTCCAGACTCGAGCGGTGTAATAGTCCGGGTACCTATGAACCTGACGCGGAGCGAATTCAGATCCCGCAAAGACATTTGCATTCGAGGCAGCAGAGTAAGCCCAATTGATAGAGGTGTTGCTTGCCCAACATGAGAGCTCGAGGTCCAGTAAAGCGGCAAGGTGTATCAGTTCCTCGAAGTTCTCCCTAGTAACGCCAGGTTGGGTAAAATAGGTATTGGCCAAGTGCTGGAGGCCGGGTATTTTAGCCGCTTTGATCGTAAGCTCGTCCTCTGGGCTCTCATCGGAGGGATACGTCGCCTCGTATGGTATAGTGAAGATGGTATCCAGGGGTTGAGATAACTGCATGTGGCTCAGGACCTGTAAACGAAAGTATTCATTAGAGTTTGCATACTAGGACATAGAGATAAGACTTACGATACTTCTCCGAACAAAGGAAAATAAGCCTCGCGACAAGGATGAACGCGAGTTACTGAACCCTCGAAGTTTTACTAGAGCCGCAGCTCCGTCAATGTGAGTTCCCCACGCCGGCGGCGAATTCGAGGCCCACATCATTGTCTCGATTCAGATGTCAGCTGCGTATAATCAGGTACAATATGTGAGATCTAGTAACGAGTGGCAAACCAACCTCGTAGCCGCAGAGCAGAAGAATGGCGTACAGAGTCTGGTGCTCGCCTGCTTGTTCTATATCTTGGAGAGCGGTTCTTGCTGCTCTAGTAGCTTGCATGTATCGTTTCCTGGATAGCTGGACCGCCCCCGACACCTGATTCGTTGATGAGGCGTATGATATGGCTTCGGTTGCTAAGCGAAGGACAGAACCAGGGTGGCTCTGGGCGTAGAGGCCGGGCAGCTCGGCATGGACGCGACGTGCAGGGTCTTCAGCCGACAGATTTGCCATTGTAGTGTTGTAGAAATGGCATATTGCAATATCTTCAGGGGCGGGAGATATTGTACATCCCCAGGGCGCAGCTTGGGGGCCACGCCATACTGCATTTGTCGATGATTTAGGATATGAGCTGGTGGCGCGTGATTGGTGTCGTTGAACCCTCTCCTGCGCCCTTAGAGACTCATCACGAAACATGAGATTCGATTGTTTTCGGTAGCCAGAGCACTTCCGGCCCATTCTCAAGCAACGTGAACATTGGGGGAGCTTTTCATCACACTTCCGAGCCTCAGTATGGGGTCTACTAGTAAGGCTTGGGCTCTGGAACTACCTTCTTATGCAGTTTCCTTATTTCTCGTTAGTATAGGCCGATATCTAATAAGAAACATTACACAGAAAGTTTACCTGCAGTTCTCACATCCCCGACTTGGCTTCCCGCAGTAGACCATTGCGGGCTGGGATGGGAAAGACGTTCATCTACGAGGTACGACTTGGATACTGGAGGCCGGTGTACTCCCTAGACTTTATGACACTGACAATCAGGGTCTGGTGCCAGCAGAGCTAGCGGGGCTAGAGAACCCGTATCGCCTAAAGGATTAGCAACCAAGGGCTGGCGGAGGAAGTCAGGCGGCACGTTTGAATTCAGACTAGACTAGACGTGGAGTTGGACGCTTCAACAGCAGAGCTGTCACCTGAAAATCACGTGTCTGCAGTGCCTGCTCGTCCCGCACGAGGCAGCGGCGGCTGTTCACGGCCGCCACACTGTGTGCAACGCCCAGCAAAGCCGTCAAGCTCAAGAACTATTTTTGGCCCTCAAAACAACATTTGAAACGTCGATCGTATCCTCCCATTGCCCCGAGAAGAAAATCGGGCAACGCTCTTGATCGACTGGACGGCCCCGCAATGCCTCTCTGGTCCGTGTGACCAGGCGTCATAACATGCAGCACGCCGCGCTCAATGCAGATCGTGCAAGCCCTCGGGAAGGATGGACTGGCACAAGTGGACGTCACCGCCTTAGTGTGGAATATGCGCGAGGAAATGTAATGACCAAGGCACGATGTTTCTTTCCCTGTCCGGGGCGGAGTCGAGTTCTTGGCCGCCAAGACGGAGGTTCTCAGTGCACACCCTTTCGTCTCTTGAGACACCACCGAAACTGTGAGAAGCTGGGAGACAAACCGACGGGGGGGCTTCTGGCGGGATGAAGCCAATGAGATGCTACTGACTGACTGTGGCGTGCATGCAATCTGTCTGGCTGCTTGACCCGTGCTGGGCGTTAAGCACTGGTGTGCGTCGGTTCCACTTTCCCATGAAGGATCGCCGAGACCCTCGTTTCGATGACACTGTCATTCCCTGGATGTGGAGTGCGGGTTTCCTGGTAAACCCGCTCGCTCCCGTCAAGGCTCTGACAGTAATAACCTCTAGGCTAATGTAACCCGAGTTTGTCGACAATCGATAGTGTGGAGGTATCAACGCCCATTGATCCATCGCGGGGAGAAGTATTGGGTACGGCGGCTCTCTTCGCCTGCAGGCAAAATAAGCAGCAAGGGGCGAAGGGGCGGTGGGGGCACAGGTACTCCGTACAAAAATCCTGCTGACGGGTGCATGACCAGGAGGCTGGGCTGTCAGCAGCGTGCCCCTCGTCCCCCACAGCAGCCTTGCTTGCCTTCAGTGGTCTCACATGTCCCTGTGGGTTTTCTGCAGCCAGGATCCTAGCTCTTCCCTCAGCACTGGCCTTGGCCCGTGCAGCTTCTGAACACGGAGCCGGCCTCATTCGTGACGTCCTCAATTCCCGCCGCCCCGCCTTTCTTTCCCTCCCTCCTTCACAACATCCGGGATAGTCAGACTCAGAAGCCAGCCAGAGACCTCACGTTGTCCCCTTTTCCTCGCATTGCTCATCCCCGATACCCACCGACGACTTAACTAGTCATTGCCAATTCGGCGCAGCCTCTGCCGGCCGTCACAGCCCCTCCATTGTCGCCCCTCAACTCGCCCGCCCTCCGCGTCCAGCCCTTTTTTCTTCTTTTTTTAATCTCCGTCCCGCCGACCGATCGGATCGCTGTTAAACCGCAAACTCCGGGGTAAGCTACAAGAGCAAGAAAAGAATGACAACACCGGGAGCTGATGCAGATGTGCGACGCTTAAGAACCCCGCGCCGAAGCTTCCGACCAGCCACCGCTTCCTCGAGCGACTTCGCCGTATCCTTCTCGCCACCGCCGCCGACCCAAGTCCACCACCGCCTGTAAGCCCGCCGCCGACGCCAGCGACGGACCTAAAACCACCGATACGAGCCTCTTGCTTCCCCGCTTCCTGACTCCAACAACGGCCGCATTTACCCTCGACCCTATCACCATCTCTTCGCTTCCGTCGATCTGTATCGGCCATCGCCGTAAAACCGCAGACCATCGAGAGGAGACGCCGAGTTTCCGTCGTTGACGGCCTATTCGCCTCTTCGCTAACGGAACGCATCACTACCGAGGCAGAGAGCCCTCCAGCTCCTCCACTCACCAAAACGGACAACCCACGCCTCTTCTCGTTTATCGTCCACGTGCACCGGCTTCGGCCGCCCTAATAGAACTGTGTCATAAACCAGTACGGCCAAGCCAGACATCAGTTATTACCACGTCTTTCTTCCCTCGCTATTCGGACTGACGCCGCTCGACTCGAAGGGCTCTCGCTAGGCACCACTTCGAGACGAACGAGCCGAGTTAGCTACTCGCCTTCCCATAAGTATACTTGTCAGGCGAATACCTCGAAACCGCAGATTGACCACAAACCCGTGACTGCGCGATGGGAAACACCGCCTCCAAAGATGGAGAATCCGGCACCAAGGGTAGTCTGTCGAGCGACCCTTCGCAGGCTGGCCCGCCCATGAGCAGGTCTGATACGAAGGAGTCGACGCGGTCGATAAGGAACTCCTTGCGGTCGCGGATCCCTGGGTCTTCCAGGACCGACAGCCCGCGGGGCTCTACGATACTCTCCAATGGGGATAATGGAAACGACAAGGGCGATACCTCGTCCATCAGGTCGGGTAAGAGCGGGCGGTCTGGCGCTTCTCGAATGAGCCGGAGTGACTCGGTCACTTCCCCTTCCACCCCGGCTGATGAGTCCATTGTGTCGTCCGAGTCACCCTTCCCCGCGGACGATGTTCCCCCTTCTCCTGTTGTGGGGAACTCAGTCAACCATGGACATGGGGATGTCAGCAGCGCCCAGGCCTCTGGCGAGGTGGACCACGTCTCCGACCAACCCCTGACCGCTGCGAAGGCGGGCCTGCATTCTTCCCTCCACCAGCCCGGGAAGCCCATCCTTGTCAAGCGTGACTTGACACTGAACCCCGTCAATGAGGGGACGGAGAAGTCGGAAGAGACGTCCAACAACAACGTGTCCATGAGTGATATCAAGGACATTGATCTGGACGACTTCATCAAGCGCCTTCTCGACGCCGGGTATACTGGAAAGGTTACCAAGAGCGTCTGCCTGAAGAACGCCGAGATCACTGCCATCTGCCAGCGGGCCCGTGAGTGCTTCCTGTCCCAGCCGGCTCTCCTCGAGTTGGACGCGCCCGTGAAAATCGTCGGCGACGTCCACGGCCAGTACACGGACCTCATCCGCCTATTCGAGATGTGCGGATTCCCACCGTCGTCCAACTACCTGTTCCTCGGCGACTACGTTGACCGCGGCAAGCAGAGCTTGGAGACCATCCTGCTGCTGCTCTGCTACAAGCTCAAGTACCCCGAGAACTTCTTCCTGCTGCGGGGCAACCATGAGTGCGCCAACGTCACCCGCGTCTACGGCTTCTACGACGAGTGCAAGCGGCGGTGCAACGTCAAGATCTGGAAGACGTTTGTTGACTGCTTCAACACGCTGCCCATCGCCGCCGTTGTGGCTGGCAAGATCTTCTGTGTCCATGGTGGGCTCTCGCCCGCGCTCTCGCAGATGGATGACATCCGGAACATCGCGCGACCCACTGACGTGCCCGAGTACGGGCTGCTCAACGACTTGCTGTGGTCCGACCCTGCCGAGATGGAGCAAGACTGGGAGGCAAACGAGCGGGGTGTGAGTTACTGTTTCGGAAAGAGGGTTATCATGCAGTTCTTGGCCGACCACGACTTTGACCTCATCTGCCGCGCGCACATGGTTGTGGAGGACGGGTATGAGTTCTTCAACGACAGGGTTCTAGTTACGGTGTTCAGTGCGCCAAACGTATGTCCCCCGTGCCCCAAAACGAACCCGGCGATAAGGTAGAAGCTAACGGACGCAGTACTGCGGTGAATTCGACAACTGGGCCGCCGTCATGTCCGTCTCCCCGGAACTACTCTGCAGCTTCGAGCTCCTGAAGCCCCTCGACTCGAGCGCGCTGAAGAGCCACATCAAGAAGAGCCGGAACAAGAGGCAGAACATGCTGAACAGCCCTGTACGTTTCCTTTCCCCCCTCCCACCCCCTTACCTCCCGCTAACGAAACCTAGCCCGCGAACGTCCAGCCTCAGAGCGTATAGTCGACATACCCACCTGGAACTATGGCTGGGGCCTGTTGTGGCGCGACGTATATGATACCCATTGTGAAGGGGACGGTTATGTACATGGAGGGTTGTACGAAGTTGGTTTCAGCAAGTAGGAAAGCCTAGGCAACGAAGAGGAGACATGGGGCAGGAGTGGGAGTCAAGGCTGTAAGATTATCTTGCGGACAGGATTCTCCGCATGCGCACTAATGGGATCTGGCGTTTTAAATATGCATTCATCTGACTGACTACCTGACCTTGGCTATCTTTCGTAGCTCTTGAATGTCCCTGTCCGGATTTGTGACCTTAGACTAAGATGTATTCCCCTAGAATGCCCGTTCCCAGACCCCACAACCCATGAATCCCATGTTCGATTTGGCGCGTCTCGCCTCGCCTAGCCCTCGGCTTCGTACGCGTTGGACTTGTGCTTCGGCTCGAACTTGAAGCCGGGGGAGGCCTTGCCGAGGAATTGTTCACTGCAACTGTTAGCAAACGTCGAGGACATAAACTTGGGGTTAACCGAGGGGAAAACTCACGAGATCGAGATCCAGTCCTTGTAGTTCTTACTAGCAAGCTTCGTCTCGAACTCATCGCGCCCCACGTATGCCCCCGGCCGGTCATTCATATCCGGCGGCAGGTGGGATAGCAGTCCAATGGGCACATAGCGGTGCGCGAAGCTGAGCCACTCGAGGAGGAAGCGCCGCGTGTACCCAACACCGATGTCATCCGAGCCCCAGGCCTCGAGACCGTAGTCGACATACTTCTTGACGTACTCCATGCGCTCGGAGCTCGACTTGTCCAGGTACTGTTGGGCCTTGATCTCCTCGAAGATCCACGGCTTGATCAAGGCGCCGCGGCCAATCATGACCGAGTCGACCTTGGCGTTATCGATGTGGTTGTAATAATCAACATGGGAGTAGCAGTCACCGTTACCGATGAAGTACATCTTCCCGTTCTTGGCGCTGGGGAGGGTACGCTCATCCGGCTCGCCCGCCGTGTCGGTGAGTGCGTCCTTCTGGCTGTTGTATTGCTTCACGAGATTCGCACATTCGGAGATGTAGTCCCAGTTGGCCTTCTTGGTGTAGCGTTGCTCGCGACTGCGCCCGTGTAGCGTAATGGCAGCGCAACCGGGGGCACCGAGGCGCTCGCGATGCTCACGGGCACCGAAGGCAAGCTTACCAATGATGTTCGTGGCAACGGGACGGCTGTGGGAAATGCCAGTCCGGATCTTGACGGTAATAGGGATCTCGCCGGACACCGCGTTCATGCCACGGACCATTCGCTCCAGCTTCCCATGAGACTCGAGGATGCCAGAACCGGCTCCAGACTTGTAGACCATGTCGATGGGGCATCCACAATTGAGATCAATCAGACGCAGATGAGGACAGTACCGGCTCAGGATATTGGTCCCCTTTGAGACGTTCCAATGGGAGTGTCCGGAAATCTGAGCACCAAACTTGAGATCCCGCGAGTTATCGTAGCCCTGGATAATCGGCGTGGACGATGGGTTCACACGCGGAGGGGTGAGTTCACTTTCGTGGGCCCGCATCAGAGTCCAGTCCGCGTTGCTACCTTGCAGGAGAGGAGTCGTCATGGCCATCTCCGAATAGGTAAGCTCGGCGCCGAAGTCGATGCAGAGGCGTCGATAGGGGAGGTTCCCCTGGGTCGTGAGAGGCGCAAGCAGAGGGGTCTCAGGGCCGAAGTACAACGCCCTCTTCTCGCTAGGCTCGAAGGGCGGCTCGACGAAACTAGCCCGCAGCTCTGCCATGCTGGCCGGGGTTTGGTTCCGCTGCTGGTTGTGAAATGAGTTGAAAAGCTTGGCCTCTTGATCGAGCCACTTGCAATACTGATCAACCGAGGAGAAATCGACACGCCTTCGGTTCAGTTCAATCTTCTGTGGCTTCGACACGATATTCTTCGTGGTCGAGGGCACGGGTTCGTAGGGAGCTAGGAGGGGTTCGTGCTCTGTAGTTGCCGAGCCCTCTGAGGCCGGTGTCTTCTTGGTGAGGACGAGCTCCTCTCTGCCATCCTCATGCTTGTAGGTTGTCATGTGGTACTTGACAAAACGGCACTTCCACCCGGAAGGACATTCGCCAAAAATTTCGTACAGGCGGCATGACTCAGTTCCGGGATCGAGACCCGTAGGACGGCTTTCCAGATATTCTCGGAGGTTGTGAGCCATCCTACACTTCTCCGCATGCCGGCACTCCGCCGGGGAGAACTCCGGGGTGAATGTACGACTGGTGCAGAGCTGGACGGAATCCTCGAAGCGGCCAAACGAGCGGCTAACGTTCTGACCGCGCTCCTTCTTGGGCTTACCCTTCTTCCCACGAGGCGCATCTGGGGCGGGCTGGCCATTTTGGGTATTTTCCTCGGCAGCTCCCTCAGCAGCTGGTGCCTCTTCCGCGGTCTTTTCCGGCTTCGGAAGCAGGTACCTAGACAGACACATCAGTGAATGCACAGATAGGCGGGGGGAGGGGCGGCATACTCAGGCTTAATGGGCGCGATACCAGTCCTCCGAGCCGGCTGGCTACCTACTATGGCCTTCGGATCGGACGTGGCCTCGTTGCTTCCATTGGTAGGATCCGCCTGAGCAGTCGCGGAATCATTCACAGCCGGAGTCTTGCTCTCAGCGGTAGGCTCACTCACAGCCCCAGCAATCTCAACGACGGCCGAGCTGCCAGTCGCCGCATTTGACTCGGAGTGAGCGTCTTCGGCAGCCGTCTTAAGGCGCTTAGATGGTCGCTCCTCAGAAACAGGTGCAGTCTCGACAGGAAGATCGGAAGTGACGGCGGGAGGGTTGTCGGGGTAAGGGGTCCCCTGCTCACCATGATTCGATGAGAGACCGCCACCCATGATGTCTTGAGGATTGTTGTCTTGCGCGTTGAGATCGGAAACTGAAAAAAAAAAGATGAGAGATGAGAAGAAGTGAAAATGCGAGGAGGCGAGTTTGTGGGGACGTGACGAGGTATGCCGATGGTATGGTCCTTCCCCAAGTTCTGTTGTCGAGGTTCGAGGAAAGAGCGATGACTGGCAGGAGCAGATTTTGACTAGTGGCGGAAGGTTCAAAGCTGGAGGGAGGAAGGAACGAAGGGCCAGCGGGTAGGAATCAATTCGACGCCTCCAATGTACTCCAGGCAGAAATGCAGCAGTGAATTTCTGTCAGAATGCTAAGCCTTGAGTATGGGTTTCGTCGGCGAACAGATTCGAGGTGGAAATATTTGCTGCGAGTGGGCTCGACGTGGTGTTCAAGTGGGACTTGGACTGAGTGTACCTGAAAAGGCGACTTTGACTCGGCGCCACTTGCCAGCGCCGCTTTAACACTCCTTGTAGCAAGTCAAAGTAAATGCATCGTTTGTGATCTCGAAGTGTTTAGCTGGCATGAAGTACACTTTGATATTTACATATGCCAACTTCGTGTTGGAAAGCCCCAATTGCACCCCGGCATCCCGCTGGAGGAAATGAGAACTGAACCATGCAGTCAATCCCACCCGCGTGCCCCGTGCGTCCCCGCACCAGGCTTTCGCGGAGCCTTTTGCGGGCGCCACAGAATGCAAGGCACGAAACGGCACCGATTCCCAACTCCTTCCCAATCTCGTCGGGCTCACGTATCCCAATGTCTGCAACACCTAACACCCATTGACGCCGAACAACCCGCATGAACCGTGTCCAACGCGACGCACTGTTAATAAACCCACCTCTCCTGCCACCCGTCGTTCGCTCCACGCCTCGCAGCCAGCACCGTCGCTGCCCTCAGGTCTCAGTGCCCCTGGCCATGGTCAGCACCTAACATCGCCATGGGTGACTCGGCCAAGACCTCTGCAGACGTGGCTCCACGATCGCCGCACAGGTCCCGAGTAGTTCGCTCGCAGAAGATCCTCGCTTCCTCATCCCCGACCGTGCCCAGGGAAGAGTCCGAGTCCTCGGACGATTCAGACGCGTCCGACCCTCCTCCCGTGCCGCGAAGCCACACGCCCGGCCATCTCGCGTCCAAAAGCCGCGACCAACGAAGGAAACCCTCGGAGCTTTCCATCCGACAGCGGTCCCAGTCCAGTCCTCAGGCACGCTCTGCCTCGTCAGTGGCATCCTCGAGAACCCCGGGCCCGTCGGGGACGACTCCCAAACCAACAGCGTCGCAAGCCGGCAGCATCACCGCCGATAGCGCGGAAGATGGAAAGCCGCCACAGAATGAGACGAAACGCCCGCCGGTGATGCGCGCGACGTCCGCCATCGCCGGGAGAGGATCGCAGTCAGTGTTGCATCCCCCCGCGCGCCCGGTGACGGCGAGCTCGAGATACGTCCGCGACAACCACCTACCCTTCCCGCCTCTCCAAGACCCAAAGGCTGCACCCGAGGCGGACCTCGCGCCCGCGTCGGGTATGTACTGGTCCCCGGCTCCCGTCTCGGGGGCTCCCCACCCTTCCCTACGTGCCCATACGGCCACCCTCATCGGCTCCAACATATACGTTTTCGGCGGGTGCGACTCGAAGACTTGCTTCCGGGACTTATACGTTTTTGACGGTGACTCCTTCCACTGGTCGAGGCCGCACGTCGTGGGGGACATCCCGCTGCCCCTCCGCGCAATGACCTGCACCGCAGTCGGCAAGAAGCTCGTCGTCTTCGGCGGCGGGGACGGCCCGGCGTACTATAATGATGTGTACGTTCTCGACACAGTGAACTTCAGATGGAGCAAGCCGCGGATGATTGGCGACCGCGTGCCGTCCAAGCGGCGCGCCCACACGGCGTGTCTCCACAAGAACGGAATCTACGTGTTTGGCGGCGGCGACGGCGTGCGGGCGCTCAACGACATCTGGCGGCTCGACGTCAGCGACATGGCCAAGATGTCGTGGAAGCTCATCTCCGCGCCCGAGAAGCCCAACGGGGGTGGGTCGAGGGACCTGAGGCCCAAGGCGAGGGGCTACCACACGGCTAACATGGTCAGCAACAACCTCATCGTCTTCGGCGGGTCCGACGGCGGCGAGTGCTTCAACGACGTGTGGGTGTACGACGTCGACGCGCACACGTGGAAGTGCGCAAACTTACCCGTGGCGTACCGGCGGCTCTCGCATACAGCTACGATTGTGGGATCATACCTGTTCGTGATCGGCGGGCATGACGGGAGCGAGTACTCGAACGAGGTGCTGCTGTTGAACCTAGTTACGATGACGTGGGACAAGAAGGAGATCTACGGGCTGCCGCCGAGTGGGAGGGGGTATCACGGAACGGTGCTGTATGATAGCCGGCTGTTTGTCATTGGGGGCTTTGACGGCGGGGAGGTGTTTGGAGACGTGTGGATGTTGGAGCTGGGTGTCCATGCGTACTACTCGCAGATTAGCCACTTCAGCATCATTGTGTGAGGGGGGCAAAGGTGAAGGGTTCGTATGTGCGTTGGGCGTGTGGACTCACCTGGGCAGAGCAGAAGGGTGAAGGCATGGTTGATTCTGACGACAGTGTACGAGGGCATACGTAGCGATTTCCATAACATTCGAGATATAAATGAGACGTCGACCTTCCTTGTAGATTCCACGGGCAGAGATGGCCAAACCAAGCCGTACAGAGTGAGAAGAGAGCTTTTGAATGCTATTTGTCTACAATATATCTAACAGCGGATCCAGCAATAGACAGGCGCTGCCTAGGCCAATCCTCCCTCAAACACTAAACGCCAAACCGATGCTTGCCAGTTCCCCTGGTCGGATCCAAAGCCACTTCCCAGATAGAGGACACAAGGGAAGCCTTTTATAACGTATACGCCGCCGTCTGCAGAAACTTCAAAAAGGGGGTTAGCGGGTCCAGGTAGAGCCGGTCCCCATCTATGCCGCATTCCCACTCTCGTTCTGCTGCTCCTTCTCGCTCTGCTTCTTTCGCTCCTGGATCCTCCTCTCCTCGGCAGCGACCATATCTATCAGGAGCACGTTAGTATGGGAAACCGAACCCGCATATACGCAAATGGGGAAAGGAATGAACTCGTGGGAAAAACTCACCCTTCCACAGGTCCTGGCCCTCGTACTCCTCCTTGTGGATCTTCTTCTCGATCAACCTCTTGTGCTCCGGGTCGTTGGGGTCCGCGACCATGACGGTCTCCCACCTCCCGCTCCCCTTCTTGGCGTCGTTCATCTCGAAGATGGCGGTGACGACCAGCACGGCGACGGTCAGGCCCTGGGCGTACACGCGGGCCTGGACCAGCTTCTGGGCGGCGGTCATGTACCTGCTCCGGTTGACGATGGCGAAGGCGGCGCCCATGCTGGCGACCCACGAGCCGAAGACGATGCTGTAGCGGTTGTCGCGGCCCCAGGTCATGAAGCGGTCTTTGGCGGACAGCTGGGAGCGGGCCTGCTCGAGGGCGACGCTGGCGGTGTCCTTGTAGCCGTACATGGGGTTGTTGAGGGCCTTGTAGCGCTCCGAGGCGCGGTCGGAGTTGATGATCAAGCAGAAGGTCGACGACGACGACACGAGGAAGGCCTTGAAGGGGAGGGTGAGGTTGCGGATGGTGGCGTAGCGGCGCGCGCCCAGGGTCACGCCCGCGAGGCCCAGGCCCAGGCCGAAGAGGCCGCCGACGGCGCCGCCCTTGAGGACCTCATTGTAGTGGCTGTCCTCCTCCTTCTTTGATAGAACCTTCATCTCGGCGGTGTGGTGCTGTGTCGGGGCGGGGTACTAGATCAGGGTGGTCGGGTTGGGTTGTGGTGGGTTGTGGTTGTGTCGCTGCTTTCCGGGGATGGGGGGGTTTCGGAGGCGGGCGGCGTTTGGAAGCGAAAGAATTGCTTTACTCGGCCGAGTGGAGCGGAGTGTGCAACTCTGGGCGGGAGTTGTCCGGGGCTCTTATGTACAACCACGGTCGAGAATACCGGAACTTCGAACTATAAATGCTGGACGTGAAATAATGTCGTCACTACTAGAATGCACTGGTCGAAGAAAGCTCGCACAGCCGCGCATGGGGACGCAGGACTATTTCAGCGGTATTTCAACCCGCGGAGTTCCAAAAATTGGAAACCCCTTCCGCAAGCATGACAGCATGGCGGCTACATCCCGATCCCTTCCGGGGGAAAAACCGCCAAGAACACGCCGAGCTAGCTCCGGGGCCAGCTTTGACGTCAGGCTCGGCCAATGGGGCACTCCGCCTAGTATGACTAATGTGCAGCCGAGCGGCCAACGGCTTTCGGCATCGGCCACTGGCCCAGGGTGTGCGCATGGCACCATTCGGGTGCGCGCGGCAGGAGGGGACTCTGGAATTGTGGCATGATCCGGGGGCCGCATCTCCGGGGAAGTCCAGTCACACTATATTTTGAGCCTTGGTATCGGGCCAAATAACGTAGAAATAATACAAAAATAATACCCTGCGAGATACACTGTCGTGGACCCCATCTGGGGCTAGAGTTCTCCGGCACCAGTTGGTAATCACAACACTGCCAGCAAGGGACTTTAGTTGTTCTGCCCCTTCCATTAGAGGTCGGTGCTCGGGCTTCTTGCCTCGTTGCCGAGTACAACATCTCCGCGGCACTTCTCCTGCCCTGTGAGTTTCCAACTAGGGTCCTAGCGCCGCCTTGTTGAACACCAGCCCTACCTTATTCTCCGGGCCACTCGGCCGAAAGGCATCCGCGGACGGAGGTGGCCGGTTTCGAATCCGGGGAGCTCCGTCTTGGAGTTGAGACGGAGCTACTCATTCTAAGCGTCTACGATTAGCAATCACGCTGAAAAGTACGAGGGCGTCAGCATTGTTGGCGAGTCATCCCAGGCCACCACCAGAGACGCCGGGATACAGACGAGCAAGCTGCCCTCCACATGTCCTCCCTCGATTCTGACCGTCTCGGCCGAGCTCTGATGCCATCGTAATACCTGATATTCACACTCTAATCAAGAAGAGACCACCTTCACGGGAGAAAAAGGCAAATAACTTTTATCCTACCAGCGCCGAAAGCCAAACCGCTATCCTCAAAGCAACTAGGATAATGGCAACCAAAAATCAACCTGGGGAGAAACCCCTGGGGCAAGGACAAGTAACGAGCGTCATGCAACCATACAGCTCCAACCCTTTTTCTAAAATGCAAATCCATAACCCGGCTTCCTTTCGCTCCCTGCCGACCAATCCCCACGGTCATTTCAAAAGTAAAACATCTTCAGCACACACCAGATTTTCCGTAAATGAGTGGAGTAGAAGTAAAAGGGTGGCAAGTGGTTTGTGCAGAAACAGCTAAGAGAGAAAAAGACATGGATCCGGCCGTCAACGCGTTCTAAGTGCCGTCAAAGTAAACAGCTACCAAAACATAAAGGCAAGTGATACCGCAGGTGGAAAAAAAAAGAAAACAGCTGCATAAACAAGGAATTCGAGTAAAAACACTAGGTTTGTATGGGTGGCGTCGAAGGTCTTCGAGCCGGTCTATAGGGTATACTTCAGGTTTCCCTCGAGGGAGCTTTCGGGCTGTCGTCTCCATAATAAACATTACGCTGGCGCACACCAGTGCACCGGTGGGTTTTCAGTTTTTTTCGTCCAACAAGGGGAGGTCGGGATATGCCTCACGACTACCCTTGCCGCGGTGGCGCTG
This sequence comes from Sordariomycetes sp. S4602, assembly GCA_023628835.1. NCBI lineage: Eukaryota > Fungi > Ascomycota > Sordariomycetes > Sordariomycetes sp. S4602. The sequence continues at coordinate 87,080 of JAMAJV010000010.1, forward strand.
GTGATGGAGACTGCATGCCGTTTGCGTAATCGGGGAGTTGCTGCTGGAGATGGGCGGCGATGATCTGCGACGAGAGCTCCGGGTTGCAGTAGAACGAGTGGTTTTTGTGCTATAAACCAGTCAGTATGCCTGTGTCCAACCGCTGGGTGAAAGCCACGGGAAACTTACGTATTTGAGACCGTTCAAGTTCTTGTACCGCTTCTTGCAGACCTCGCACGAGTACGGCTTCTCCTTCTCCATACCCATCGTCCCGGGGTACGGCACGCAAGTGTCCGGGTCGACGATCGAGAACGTCCCGTCCTCGTTCTCGTGGAGCTGCTGGTTGGAGTGGCCATGCGTCTTGTGGTACCTTCAGCCGTGTTAGAGACGAAATCCTCGGTTGCATAGACATCACATGAGCGAGGAAACTTACTTTAGTCCATTCTGGTTCTTGTATGCCTTCTCACAGCCGATGACCGGGCAGCGGAACGGCTTCGGCTCCTCTTGCTGCAACAGCAGCGGCCCGAACCTCTCGATCAGCTCCTTATTCGATAGCGGCTGGTTCTGGTCCATGACCAGCTGCGCCAGCTGCTGCTGGAGCGCCCTCTGGTGATTCGTCGCCGCGCCGTTGGGGCTGAAGAGGTGCTTGCCGGGGTCGTTGATGCAGAAGTTGGAGTCCCCGCCGGGCGTCGTGGTTCCGGCGCCGAGGCCGCCAAAGTCCGAGTTGTTGAGGTTCATGTTGCCACCCATGGGCATTCCGGGCAGGTCCTCGTCCAGCTCACCCGAGTGCGCCGTCGACGGCGAGGGGAAAGCAGACTGGTTCCTCGACGGGAGCCCCTGCTGCGTGGAGAGCGTCGGCGTGTTGACGGACGATACCGTCGGGTTGTGCTGGAAGCCGAAGCTCGCGGCGGCGGGCGTGGTCGGCTGGGACGTGCGAAGCCCCTGCGTGAGACCCGCGTTGATGTTGAGCTGGGGCCGGCCGGCCTGGCCGAAAAGCTGGCGCGTCTGCTGCATGGAGTTCTGCCCGTCGTCCATGTCGAGGGGGCCCATGGTGTCGTCCATTTCCATGTCGCCGACGGCGTCCATCTCGTCGCTCATCATGTGCGAGTTCTGGGTGTTCTGCTGATTTGAGAGGCCTTGCTGCGACATCTGCAGCCCGGATCCAGGCATTGTGGTCTGCATGTTGAGCTGCTGCCGGCCCTGCTGAGAGGCCGAGCCTGGCGTGTTCATATGTTGCGCCGCCGAGCCTTGGCCGAAGCTGTTGGATATTCCGGACGACAGGCCCGCCATCTGCGCGTACTGGAGTACGGTGGGCGTCTTCTGCGAAGGGTGGTTCGGCTCCTGGGCGTGAGCCTCCTCATAGTGTTGTAGGAGGTCATGGAGGTTGGGTAACGTCCTGTTGCAGCACGTGAAGTCACGCATGAAGTTGGCCTCGAGCTTGGGTAGATAGGAGGAAGACTGGAAGGAGGGCGACTGTTGGTAGCCGAATGGGGACGTGCCGGCCATCAGGATGCTGCAATAAACACGGTTAGCGCAGTCCGAGACGATCTCGGGATAGGTGTGTTTAGCCAGCCACAAGAAGGCCGCGTGATGCATGGGGAAACGCCAAAAGTATCCAAGCAAACGGAGTCCTAGACAAACAGCGCGGACGGAGAGGAGGTGGCAGGACATACTCATCACGGACAAAACTGCCAACCGACATGCCGCCCCAACTCCTCCCCATCAGACTCCCCGCCAGACTCTCCCTGCGCTGGCGGTGGGATTGGTCGCGGTTGGGGTTGTTCATGGAGATGGGCTTCGCGCCCGCGCTCACGAAGGAGTCCTTGCGAGCGCGGCCGGCGGCCGAGTCCAGGAAAGGCCCCGTCGTCATTTCGACCATGAGCGGGGGTTTTTCCGTTTGTCGAGTCGAGTCGGAAGTGTGTGGGCTAGCGACGGGGGTTTTATCGTCGCGAGTCGAAATAATATCGCCGGTGCGTCGGGGCGGTGGTAGGTGCGCTGCGGCGCCGAACTATCGCGACGAATAATTGACGCCGGGTCCCGCGAAAAATATCCAGGGGGGTTGTCGGCGTGAGTCGTCCGAAGTCGAGAGCGGGACTCGAGGGGTCAAAGTCGGTGGTGGTGACGGAGACGGCGGCAGAATGGCGTTGTGGAACCGTAAGCATGCGTGGGCAACAAAGGCGCGGCGAGGTCGCGGCCGGGAGCGTCGGCCGTCGTGGCTGGTGCTTGCGGGCTTGTGGGATAAATTGCTTGGTTGGGATGAGGGAGAATGACGATGCGCGATTGGGAGAGGGGATAACGGGGGACTTTGAATATTATCAGGCGACGTGAAGGTGGCCGGCGGCTTGGAGGGGGAAGAGAGTTTGGTTGTACCGGGAATCCGCTCGCGCTACTCCAGGAGGGGGATGATGAAGCGTGCAGGCGGAGGTCAAATGTGGGTGGAGGTGGAGGCGGCGGGCAGCGCTGGTAGATGTACTCCCCTGGAGCTGGCGGCACCGGGCCACGCTCAGGCGGCCATGCGCCCGAGCCGGCGCTGAGGCACAGGTGAGCAGGCCCGCTCAATCCGACGGCCGCCGCCCTCGGCTCCAGCGCGCTACACACGCTACCACACGGCTAGTGCATACCCGCCATACCCTGTGTTTTATGACTTGTGGGTACTGTGATTTGCCCCAGGGATGTGCGCACTCGGCAGCGACTGGCCCGGTACGTTGCCTCCGCTCGATTAGTGAGCGATCTTCCGTCATTCGTGCACATCATATCGGAAGTACTTCAATGTCGTCGGATGGTCCGAGTAATACCCCGTGCAGCGGACGACCAGGTGGAAGCCTTCCAGTACATACATAGGTATGACGGTCCCGACAACCCGGTAGCGCCAGGCCGCGCCGGGCGCACGTCTTTGCCACCTGCGCTGGGAACATACGAGTACGTCGTAACCTGGACCAGCTGGCTACGCACAAAGTATGCCTTGCGCACTTGATCCTCGGCTCGGCAGGAGACATGGTCAAGACGGCGGCGGCGGATTCCACCGGGGCGGCCTGGTGGCGCATGCGAGGTACAGAGCGGGGACATTGGAGCAAGTGGGCGCTGTTCCCTCTTCCGACCAGAGTGGCGCGAAGCGGCCTATGACGCTAGACGCAGGGGTTGCCTGCGACGCCGGCTCCAAAAGCTTCGGTGGCCACAACCTGGGGATAGGGGTAGGGGGTAGGGGGTCGTCGCAGGCGCTTCACGTGGCAAAGACCGACGCTATCGTATGGATCATGGTTCGTGGCCCATGGGGGGTTGTCCATATCGGGATCTGGCTGCGTGGCGGTGGCAGCTGCGACGGCGCGATCCCCGGAGGCGTCCAGGAGAGTGTCTCATTGAAGCAGGCTTCCCTGGTTTGGTCGGGTAAGCTGGGCCGAGTGGAGGTGGTCAAGTCAAGAGGCGCAGCGGCCGCCTTTGCCATCCCGAGTACATCGTGGTTGTAAGAACGGCTTTGACGCTCCAGCGGTCTCCTACAGCGATGCTTTTTACTTGTGACATGCTTGGCGGCCATTGGGCGCAGATTGGCCGTGCGCCCCCGGGTTACAATGGGGTTGTGCCAGCAACACGAGACGGCCGCTGGCAACAATCGAGGCGTCAACAACCCCTTGTTTCCCCAGCCTCTCGCCCAGACGCCATTGTCACGGACGGAACCCAGGTGTTGGTGAGGCAGACAGGGGCCAAGCCAAGACTCACCCAGGATGGACTGCGACGGCCGAAGTCGCGCCGCCCGACTTGGCTCAGGAGACAACTGCCCTCGGGCCATGTCATCAACGCACTGCATTAGGTCAGACCCCGAGCGCCCCAAGTTCGTAATGCCCACGCTACTCGGCAGCGTAACAGATGAGGGCCCACTGTCCGCTCTGCCACCGTCGAACTCGACGTGGAGTGGACGGTCGGTTTCACCCGCTCGCTCGCTCCTGTCGAGTCCCCGGCTGGGTACTTGGAGAGGCCCTGGCTCGCCGAGCGCGTGAGTGCCACGACCGCGGCGCCAGAGCCACCGCTTCCAGCCCTCATCGTGAGCTTCGAGAAGCGAGTGTGGTCCGAGAGAAGTACAGAATACATATAACTGTGGGTCATGCTTCGAGGCGTACCCGGCGACACTGAATGTTCGGGATACGGAGGGGCACCACTTGTACCGAGCACTTTTTGCACATGCATGTATGTCCGCATGGGCGACAGGATCCACGAGAGACCCGGCCGTCCTCTTCGCTGGGAGCGAAATCGTGGCATCCTTTGAAGGCGCCGTTGGGATCCTCCCGCAATGGCCCATGGGCAAATTATCCCGTGGTTTGGATTCCGCTAGGGCTTAGCCTTGGGACGTATTTCCCTCAGGCCAAGAGGCGCCAGGGGAGCATTACATTGCGAGTAACACATCGCAGAGATGAGGGAGGTACGAGGTACTTGCGCCGGGCAGGTCCATGCGGGCGGCGGGCGTCCTCTCAATGGTATTACCAACAGCGGTGGGGGCGCCTAGAGACCTTCTAGAAGCCCCGCGCGTGTTGTGTGTCCGCCAAGAAGTCTCCTGCAGCGGGAGAGACGCAGCAAACACGCAGCCGAACAAGTCCGGAAGAATTATCCAGTGACCCCCAAATCTGACCCCAACCAGACATATACCCGGACGACAGGCCTCCGGGCACCGTCCGCCGGGAATTCCTTGAATAGTGCCGGGTAAGCGCAGGCTTTCCGCCCTGTTGCCAAATCCGGCATCCCTGCAAAACCCAGAAGCCACTCGCTCACTGGTCGGAATTAACTCGGACGACGAACACGCCAGCTGCGCCCGCCTCCTCGGGGGGGACTTGGTCTCGCGTTCTCGGGGACGCCGTCGCCGACAAGCTTCGACCGGGCCGGACGTGCTAGCCAGCTTAGGGTACAGATGCTCCTTTGGGAGAGACATTCGCGACCGATGCTTCCCTCATGGAGACACTCTGTCCGTCCACCTGTGCGTTCCTGGGGACCGGCTTGCTCTGGGAGCCGCGGGAATTCGACATTGGAGACCCGCTTGGCCGCAGTTTTCCGGCCCTCTGTCATGCCGCGACGAGCGGCCGGCTAATATTAACATGAGGATCCCCCAATCCCCGGGCTTGGCCTCCCACGCCTCGCTCACCGCCTTTATGTTGAATTTCTCCCCAGGCCCCAAGGGTCCAGAGCAGCCACGGACGGCCGGTCCCTGCGAGGGTCGGAAAACTAGTACGTAACGCCCAAGTGACGAGGAGACGGTGCCATTTCGGGCTGGTGCCCCCGTGCGCCTCCAAGGTTGGAAGCCGGGTTGGATGGCCAGCAGGCGTCGTCGTCGTTCGCCACTGAACCCGCCAGTCCGGGCGAGGCCCGGCGAATGGGAGGCGGGCATCCGGCTTTTGAGGTCGGGACACACCCCTGCAGGTATCATGAAAGACGGATTGGAGACGGCCCATTTCCGGGGATGAGCGGATCCGACGGGGGCGGAAGGTCTCAGTTGCTGAGCTGACAGGGATGAGCGGAGCCGATGGGCATGGCCGGCTCTGACCTCTGCATCCGGGCATCAGCCCCGGTAGGCCGGAAGGCCCGGCCATGGACTGCCCGGACTGCGATCGCTGGTCCACGTTCCCCGCGGCAATAACAGAAACAGTTCAAGGCCTTTTTCGAACGGCGGCTCGTGCTTGCCTGCGAGAAATGGGTGAGGGCTCACAGGAGAGACGTTAGGCCCATCTTAGCTAGCCTTTGTCCTCCCCACCTTGGCCAAACTGGGCGGCATTGTTTGTACTCGGTAGTGATTTACCTGATCGTACGAGGCCACGGCGGGTGTAATTACCTCTCGTACATACGTAATTCTTCGCGTATAGGAATTCCGAAGCCAGGAATCCACCTGTACCATGCTTGAGACACAGGCCCTTCTAGCCGCGAATCAAGGGCCGCGGTGGTGTGAGCTCACCCCTAGCTCTCTTGGCCCTACCTTCGTTATTGCCGCGTCGTCACTGACGGCACGCAACGGGGTCCACCGGCTCCCTGCCTGTGCCAATATCACATGCTACAACAGACAGACACTCCCCTATATTCCAAACCTGGCCAAGAAGCAGAGGCTTTTAGAACTATGAACTTGACCTCAAGAGGGAACCAGCCCCCATGCTAGCCATATCGTACACCCGTAAATCATGTTGAGCTCCCTAGAAGACCGTGCTAACCGCGGAAGATGATAAAACGAAAAAAGACAAGGCATGCTGAAGATTGGTAGAAGAAACCAGCGACACGCAGAAAGGGCGGGCAAGGGACATGCAAACAAGCTCTCCCGAGTGATAACCAGACAACTCCCTTTTCTCATCCCCTCGTAAGTCGTAAAATGAGCCTCGTAACCAGTGTCGTGAATCCCGCCTCCGCTGCAGGTCTCTGCCGCAGCATAGTGTTGTAGCCTCGAATCAGCTAATCTCCATCCCCTCATCATCCTCAGCCTCGCTCTCCATCATCTGCGTCTGCTGGCTGCTGACGCTCGTCTTCCTGCCCCGCACGTCATACCTCGCCCCCTGTAAACCCTCCACGAACTCGAGCTCCTCGCCCCCAAGGACACGACCCTCGGTGTCAACCTCCTGGGACAGTTCAACAAGCGCGCCGCGCGGCAACTGGAGGAATCCCTCCGTGCGCACAACGCGGCCCCAGTGCGTGAGGCAGAACGTCGCCGCGCGCTTGCGCAGCCACTCCTCGTTCGCAAGGCCCGCACAGTACCAGATTATGCAGGCGTGCTCGACGTCCATCTCTTTGGAGAGTCTGTTGACGCATAAAAGTCGAAGGTGCGGTATCCCGTAGATGTTGGACATCACGAGGAGGCCAGCTACATCCCCTAGATCGGTGACGGCACCGCTCGTCTCGTCCGAGGTACCGTGGATGTTGTCAGTGTATAGGTAGAGGAGGAACGCCTTGACCACGCTGTACGGCTCAGGGATGTGCATCTTCTTGGTGTGGAATTCCGCCATCTGGGAGTTGTAGAGGCGAGCAAAATGCGGCCACCGCGCCTGGAGGATCAACTTGTGCACGTATATGGGCTGTGACGTTGGCGCATCCGGGGACAGCCAGGGCTCATCCGAGCCGACATCACCCTTACGCACCACACTCGTCGACATCAAGTCGCTCTCGTCCGGGTCTCCAGCGAGCGCCGTAACGATAAAATCCGTTCCGCTCCCTGACTCGGGAGGCTGGTCGAACAACTTGGCAAGGTCCGATCCGAGCCCGCGAGAGGGTTGGTCAACAACTCGCGCAACGGACCGCCGTGTTTCACTGCCGGGGTCGGGCGTCGCGCTGCTTCCCAAGAATCCGTATCTGCGGAGATCAATCTCCATAATGTCGCTGAGATACTCCTCGTACCCGTTAGGTCCGAGGTCGGAGAGCCCAGGCTCGGTCGGACAGCCGAGAAGCCATGCTTTGGTCCCCTCCTCGTTCATGGTGCAGTAGTGCCACCTATACCCAGACTTGAACACCTCATGCCCCTCTGCCAGCTTCTGCCACCTAAGAGTCCCCAGATCCAGCGAGGACAACGAGCAAAGATTGGACGTGATCGTAGCGGCGGGGGTTTGGAAGTCGAGCAGGGTTCCCGCCGAATAGATGTGGAAATGGTAGCCCTGGCCTTGAGACGGGTTGTCGGGCCCCGACGCAAACTTGAGGGCCGAAATGGCCCCCGGGGCCGTCGGGGCATACGCCTTGAGCTGGAAAGATGGCGTGTTGACCTGGGCAGTCCTGGAATTAGCCGCATACCCAGATGCTCCTACAGCCCCCGGCTGCGACAACGCATATGGTGCGCGGGGAGACTCGCTCTGCCGGCTCGAAGGATGGCGATCCAAAGTCCCAACCTGAGGTAGAGTTTCGAAAGCCGGACTGCCCTTCAGGTCGAGCCACCACAAGTCTCCGCTCTTGTCCATATCCTGGCTGAGACCTCCGAAAACCCAGACCCGTTCTCCCCAGATGTATGCGGAATGGTCGAATCTCCCAACAAAGCGCCAGGACCGCGACCACGTGTAGGTCTTGAGGTCAAGGAAGCAGATATCGTCCAACACGTAGTTATCGCGACCGGTAATCCCCCCGATGACGAAGAGCTTGTCCTCGTGGAGCACGGTGGCATGCCGAGCGCGGCCTTTGGGGAGCGGGCCCACAACCTGTGGTTTTGTCCAAGTCGCTGTCTTCAGATCGAATATTATGAGATCCGAGAGATACGTTCGGTGTTCGTTTTCGCCTCCGAAGACAAGTAGCTTGTCACCCTGGTACAGTGTTGCGGTGTGGCCTGCGGGACCTGGTGTTAGCAGTTACACCGACACATCTGAGAAGGCAGAAATGCAGACACATTCAGGACGGAACCTACCCATGCGAACACCTGGAATGTCACCATAATTGTCCACCAGATTCCACTGGTGCGTCGCAAGGTCCAGCCGCAGCACATGATTGTAGACCTCGTCCGTGTACTGGTCGAAGCCGCCAAAGGCGTAGATCTGACCGTTCCCACAGTGCGTTACGGAGGCATTCACGAGACACGCCGGCCGGTTGCCCAGGGTACGGGTAACCCTCGGCCGGTAGCCATCTGACATGCCCAGGTTCTTGACGGGAGAGTTGGGCATGATATAGGTGCTGTTTGACGTCGCCGAGCCCGGCGCGGAGTCAACAGGGTTTGCGCCCGGGACGAGGGTGGTTTCGCTGCCGTTGGACGGGCCCTGCGAGCTGGGCTGGCCGGCCGAAGGGTTGCCGAAAATAGACACGGACTGTCCGGGGGTGGATGGCTGCTGAGCCATGACGACGGATTGGAGTTATGTCGGCGTCAGCGGGGCATATCTGGTCTCGCAGCTCAGTGTATTGCTTGAACACCGAGGTAAAAGGGTCGGAAGGCGCAAGGACGCGGATGGAGACGTGAGGCCGAGACGGTGGGAGCGGAAGTGGAAGTGGACGTGGAAGAGGCCGACAGAGGAAAGCGAGTCCCACTTGCCTCCGTCACATTCAATGGATCGGAGGATTGCGGCAAGCGCCCTCACTGAGCCCAAGCGTTGGCATGTAAAATTGAAGAAGGCGCGCCATGTGGCGGCAGGTGGGGCAGAGGCAGGTACCCAGGGTTGCTGCCTGAGGTACAAACGGTGCACGAGCCCCTCGACATTGTTGCTGTGCCAGCACAGGTGGGGCACCAAAGTAAATAAAAGCTTGCCTAAGAGCTCCGAGAGCTCAGGCTGGCTCTCTTCCTTTTCCTGCCAGAACACACGCATCCCGCATTCTCCACACACACCCTCCTCTTCCACACCTCCCTCAAGCTTCGCATCAAGCTTAGCAGCTTTGCCTTTCGCAACCTTTGCCCAAGTCCATTAGATCTTTTCTGCTGCTTCGCCGGCTGTCAGATCGCCCCACCGACTTCGAGGTCATTCCTTGTGAAGGCACCTCTTCGATTTATCGAGCACAACGACAGAGATACTAACCTAAAACAACAATCCAGGAACCATTAAGTTGAGTCTCTTGGAGCTCGTTCGACTTATCGGAGCTCTCAACCCTCAAGAACCACCCTGATACAGCATCAGTCACAATGGCATCAGCAGCTGTATCAACACCCGTCAAGTCCCACACCGGGATCTTCAACACCCGCACCGCGGGCGGCCGCATGCCCCTGACCCCGTCGCCACGCCAGAGGTCATCCGCGACCACTGTCCCTGTCAACCTTGACGACTCGCCCTTCACTCCCGAGAAGCAGTCCAAGTCCGTCTACAGTGGTAACCTCTCATCACACTTCGCGCGCCCCGGCTCGAGGGCCACGCACCGCGACTCGCCCAAGTCCAACATTGCCAAGGGCGTCTCCACACCGCGGAGAGCCCTCGAGCTTGGTGTCTCGGACTTCGCCCTCACCGGAACCGGCCACTCCAAGACTCCCGCTAGCGCCAAGTCCAAGAAGGCCGCTCTCCGGAAGAAGGTGAGCAAGACCACGGTTTCCTATGCCGGTGACCGCTTTATTCCCAACCGCGGCGCCAGCTCGGCCATTGCCAACGCTGGCTCTGGCAAGCTGGAGAGGCCCAAGTCCAGGACTGGGGAGGCCTCGACGGTCCTCTCGTCCGCGACCGACGACGCCATTTCCGCCCTCGAGGGGCTCAACATCAACGATGATGAGGAGCCGGCCCCCGCCAGCAAGCCCTCGCCAAACACGGCGGCGTACCAGGACTCCCTAGCCAGCGCCTGCGGTGTGAACCTCAACACTCGCATCCTTTCGTTCCAGCCCGCGCCCCCCGAGTCGTCGAAGCCGATCGACCTGCGCCAGCAGTACAACCGCCCCATCAAGCCCGCCAACACTTCTGCCCAGTCGCGGCGCCGCATCGCCACTGCTCCAGAGCGTGTCCTCGATGCCCCTGGCCTCGTCGACGACTACTATCTCAACCTCCTGGACTGGGGCACTGGGAACCAGGTGGCCATTGGCCTTGAGCGAAGCGTCTACGTGTGGTCTGCGGACGAGGGCAACGTCAGCTGTCTTCTCGAGACCACCCCGGACACGTACATCAGCAGCGTCAAGTGGTCGGGTGACGGCGCGTACGTTGGCGTCGGCCTCGGCTCCGGCGAGGTCCAGATCTGGGACGTCGCCGAGGGCGCCAAGGTCCGCAGCATGTTCGGGCACGACTCGCGCGTCGGCGTCATGGGGTGGAACAAGCACCTCCTATCCACCGGTGCCCGCAGCGGCCTCGTGTACAACCACGACGTCCGCATTGCCGAGCACAAGGTTGCCGAGCTCCACTCCCACACGTCCGAGGTGTGTGGATTGGAGTGGCGGTCAGATGGCGGTCAACTCGCCACCGGCGGTAACGACAACCTCGTCTCTATCTGGGACGCGCGCTCGCTGTCGGTGCCCAAGTTCACCAAGACCAACCACAAGGCCGCCGTCAAGGCCCTGGCCTGGTGCCCGTGGAACATGAACCTGCTGGCGACCGGCGGTGGCTCGTACGACCGCAACATTCACTTCTGGAACACGACCTCGGGCGCACGCGTCAACAGCATCGACACCGGGTCGCAGGTGACGAGCCTCCGCTGGAGCCCCCACTACAAGGAGATCGTCAGCTCGAGCGGCTTCCCTGACAACTCGCTGAGCATCTGGAGCTACCCGACCCTGGTCCGCAACGTCGAGATCCCTGCCCACGAGAGCCGTGTTCTCCACAGTTGCCTCAGCCCCGATGGGCAGATGCTCGCCACTGCTGGTAAGTCACTTCCGCTCCTTCGAAGCCAGGGCACCTCCCAGAGAGATATGGTCTAACAACGCTATTAGCGGCCGACGAGAGCCTCAAGTTCTGGAAGCTCTTCGAGAAGAAGGCCGGCGCCACGTCCGGTATCCGCGGCAGCGGGTCGAGCAGCAAGAGTGACATGGCCAAGCAGATGACCATTCGATAAAGGCACCAAAGCAAACCGCAAAGTCATAGCCAGACTTGCGTCCCGGTAGGTATAGCGTCTCATTACGGAATGTCAAGGAATACCCTTTTGGGGCGGGCTCTTCGGTTCTTCAGCGTCGGAGTTGGGGAAAAGTCCACGGAAGGCCCATCTGGATGAGGCGAACGGTCAAGGACAATCGGCGATGGATTTGGCTTTATGGATTTGTTTTCATCGGCAAGCAATGCGATTCGGACAGGTCATGAACTCACGAGAATGGGAAACGGCGTTATTTGATTTTGAATTAGGATAGTCCACCCGATAATATTGGGATTAATACAAGGCCCTCGGCCCTTTTATGGACTATGTATGTGTGAAGCGCAGTTGCCCTGGCAGTGAACCTAATATGTTGATGGTTCAGTTGTTACGAGAACGTGAATCGACTGAGGCGCTGATGCGGTGCCCTGACGCTAGACGCTGGAGATAGCGGAATGCGCTAGTTGCCAGGCGGGGTACACTGGACCACGGCGCGCCTTTAGCGCTGACTAATTATTCTGACCCCACCGGCAGATAGCCTTACTGGAACCCACCCATACCAAGGCAACTCTCTCCGCTACATACCACTATCCACCACGGCCGGAGCATCGCACCACGACCGCGGACGTTACAAAGACTAGTGACAGCCTGATTTCTCGACCAGACCTGATTTAGAACGACTGCATCTACGTCTCTGCACACACGACGCATTGGACGGAGGGCCCGCGCACGCCAGGTTCCTGCTGGAGCCCCACACGCGGCAGCCCGTCATATCAACCTTCCAGGGAGCGCTCCTTCCGGCGACATTCTCAGCATAGGCGCGAGGAGGTTCGGACCTGGTTTCCAGCTCGCGGGTGAAGCGCTCTTTCCCTTTTCTTCGGCCCACGCCTACGAGGTTGCGCGCCGCCGACGACGACCCAACTGCTTTTGTTGAGCCATCAACCCTCGGCTCCCCTTCATCGCAACGGCCAACCGCCACCATGTCGAATACCGTCGTCGGAAATGTCTACGACCGCATAATCAAGGAGGTTGTCGAGACTTCCCGGGTGGACTTTGAGGAGAGTGGCATTGACGACGCTGTTCTCGAGGAGCTTCGTTCGGTAAGTCGGACCGTTTTCGCTGGTTGGTGTTTAGCTTGAAGTTGCCATCGCATTCCAAAGTGCGATTGGAATTCCCGCTCCCTTGGGGGTAATCACATCAATCCGAACCGGAAAAGTCGCAAGGCGACGACTCGATACGATGGGCTCCCCAGGCACGGCCATGCTCAAGCTGCGACCTGGGTCGGCGGGGGTGGGGAGGAGCTGCGGGAAATGAGCGGCGAGGGGCGAGCCGGCAATATTTGGGGCTTTTTAAGTCGCCGCTCCCCTCACGCTAAACGAGGCAGCCAGCCTGCTGTCCTTGCACTCGCTGCCTGTTCCCACCCACATTCCCAGTTTTAATTGGTTCGCTTGCGGTTCCCTGCGGAACCTGCGCTTTTGGGCCATTTCATGGCATCCCTGCCACAGCCACGACACGGCGCGATCTTCTGCAGCCTCCAAGGTTTATTAGACCGTCGTGCCTCTCGGCGCGATGCTGCCCGTACTATTTTTCGAGATGCTCTAGGCCTCTGTGCTAACTTGCTCCACAACAGGGATGGCAGAGAAAGCTTACCCAGCTCAGGGTGGCTGAATTCCCCTGGGACCCAAAGCAGGATGCTGCTCTCGGGGCTGCTGCTGCTACCGCCGCCGCCGCGCCTCCTCCCCCTGCCCCCCCTGCCGGCAATGCTGGCTACGCACAGCAAAATATGAGCCCCCAAGACGGGGCGGTCCCCTACCCACCCGCCTCTGGGTCCAACGGCCAACAGACGGCCGATTTCGTCAAGCCTGATCCTGATATCAAGCAGGAGCCAGGCCTTGGGAATCCTCTCGCGGGTGTTCCCCAGGCCTACCCGTCAGACCCGCGGAGCGTTGCCGCAGCCAGGGCTTCCCAGGCTCTCCAGAAGAACTACGGGAATAGGGCGACCAGCTCTATTAATGCCATCCAGGCCGGTATGTCATCGCAGAACCCGGGACAGCCCGCTGGTATGCAGCAGCAACCTCTCAACGGCCACCCCAACCCCGAGCAGGCGTACCATCAGCAGATCCAGCAACAGGTGTCGCAGCAGATCTCGCAGCATCCCAGCCCCGCGCAGCCGCAACACCAACAGCAGCAGCAGCAGCAGCAAACCCAGTACCACCCCACGGTGCCCCAAACCGATGGAGCCGACGGGGTCGAGACTGAGGGTGTCCTGATGGAGCGGGACGCCGACGGCAACCTGGTCGAGATGGGCCGCCTCGACATCGATCGCATGCTCCACGCTCGGATTCTTGAGAGTGCGAAGAGCATGGAGGGCGGCGGTTTCATGGTCCCGCTGAAGGAGGCGACCAAACACACCGCGCCCCGCAAGAACAGGAAGGCGCGGGCCCCGGGCCAGGTCGATGGTGAGGACGATGAGGATGATGAGGACGCCATTAACTCCGACCTTGACGACACCGACGAGGACAGAGAGGATTCGGAGGTCGATGAGGAGGGTCTAAGTCACATCATGCTCTGCATGTATGACAAAGTTCAGCGCGTGAAGAACAAGTGGTATGTGGATAAGATATACCATCATCCTTCGCCCCTAGGATGAGTAGGGATGGCCTCGATTTTGACAGACATTATAGGAAGTGTACGCTGAAGGACGGCGTCCTAACTGTTAACGGCAAGGAGTACGTCTTCCACAAGGCCACCGGCGAGTACGAGTGGTAAAAGGCCTGCCGGCTTGCTAGACCACATCTATTCGTCCTTACACACAGTGGGCAAATAACTGGATGGTTCCCCCTTGGCCACCATAAGGAGATGCCAGGAGAGGGATTGCCTTTTTGCGTTTTATCGCCACGTCCTTGTCGGCGGCCCCTGCTGACGCTGCGAGGCCGTCCCGGAGTTTTTGTTTTCTCTTACTTTTTTTTTATCTCCCATAAGGGAGGGAGGGTTGGCATCATGATCCCATCAACGTGGGCAATGTACTCTACGCTACGATATCGAGATGAATGACATGCCGTCGAAATGATCCTTGTGCGTAGTGCCGTGGGATTTGTACGCGACCTATCTCGACTTTTGCCTTTCAGTGAGGTCGGGCGTGGGAAGGTCTTCCACCAGTTGCCCAATATCGTCAAAGGGGGCGCAGCTGCCGTGCTCCATTAAGAAGCGATGGTTATGCTGGCGTCGTGAACTCAATTCCCACCAAGTGCCAGGCGGAAGGGAACTCCCCCAGTTTCCCGGGCGAAAGCACCTTCCCTTTCAACGCTACCATGTAGAAGACGGGAGAACCCCAAGCTGGACACCTGCACGGGCAAGGTGCAGAGACCGACGTCCGAAGGGACACAGGCCGAGGACGACTCGCTTGCTGGGTGGGAGTGGCTGCGGCCGGGTCAACACGACGCCCTGTGGTTCTACGATGATTGGGG
>JAMAJV010000010.1:808834-867514 GCA_023628835.1 Sordariomycetes sp. S4602
GCCCTGGCAAGTTTTACCCAGGAGCCTTAAGCCTCGACCCAAGAGCAGCAATCTCGGCGCCTTGAGCGAGTTCCGACCTTATTCGAACGGAAACCCGTCACATTTCCATCCTTTTCCAACCATATTTTTCTTTAGACGGAAACTGGACATCGTTTTCACGAAGGTTGCTCGTCTGCGTGGCGGCGCAGACACATCCATTCGTCCTGCCCTGGAAATTCCCATCTAGGAGCCTTAACTACGAGCGTGGCTGTCCCTTGGGCAATCCACTGGGGGGGATATTGAGAGGAGAGGAGAGGCGAGAGAAGTGAGGGTTGAGAGGAGAGGAGAGGAGAGGAGAGACGAGAGAAGTGAGGGTCGAGAGGCGAGGTGGCTAGCGGATGTGAGTGTTGGAGAATGGAGGCGAGAGTTGAGAAGCGGAGCAAGAAGAGTGTGGAATGGAGAGAGACGCTTGAGGCGGCGGGGACGGCGAGAGGAGGCGTGTGACGGTGAGGAGGGGAGTTGTGAGATGGCGAGGAGGGGAGTTGTGGAAAGGCCGGGAGAGGAGAGGAGTTTGATGGTACGACGGAAGGAGAGGGCAACCGAGAGCCAGAAACCATCATGCCGCTGAAACCGAAGGAAACCGACCCCATCAACATCTTCCCCCGTCCAACCAATTCCGAGTGGCGGCTTGGTCTTGGAATTGGACGAATCCGAAAGCCATTATTCCATCCTTCGGCGGACAGCGAAGAAGCCCGAAACAACCGACTCGCCTCACTTTCCGACGTCACATCTATCTACGAGAACGATAATCCCCAGCAGTGTACGCGATGGGACTGGCATTCCCATTGTGGCACCAATGCAGGTGGCGATCCATCTCTCTCGATTCGCCCTTTAGAACCCGAGTCGACCTTCGAGCCTATGCCAACATGTACTTCCCCTTCTCCTTTTTCCTTGGCTTTATCCTTCACTGCCCGCATCACATTCGCAGCACCTGTCCGTCGGTGTAGTCCACCGCGACCTTCCGTTCATGTCACCATCAGCACCCTTCATCAGTCGAGCACACCTGCGCAGCCCCGGGGGGAAACCAACGATCCATCATCACCTCGCCACACCATACCCATAACCACGCTCTTTCCCTTTAGTTGGCCCCGGTGGCAAGCCATGCACCTGCCCGAAGTCGGACGAGGCCTACAAGCAGTTCGGCAAGGCACACCGATGTGCGGTTTTCGCTCCAAACCCCCTGGAAAGTTTCCATCTCTGTTGATGTTCGGCCGCCCACTACACATGTTTCTCCTCCTGAAAGCGTCAAGGGGATTCGCCGGCATACGACACAGTCTCAAGGCAGACGATGAACGGGACACATTCTCCTCACACCCAACGGACTCCTGGATGGCACGTTTTATGATTTGATGGCCGAGGGCCTTGCGGTTTCTTTGTTTTCTCAGTTGTTTCGTTCTCTGGCAGCATCTACTTTCGGTCTGGTTATTCCCCTTGGTGTTTTTAGTGGCAGTCGGTTAGGAATGGAAAGGTTATGACTTCACATCACTCTTGCGACACATTGTCCCTTGCCATCACATGCATTCCCATCATTCCTCGTAGATCCTCCCAAGTAAATATTGCCATTGCAAGTGCTGGCTGCGTGCTAACCCACTACTGTCCACTGACAGTTCTACAACTAAATAATTCTGCTCTAACACATCACCTCAATGCAATCCAATCGTAACTCGGCTCAGGGCTGGGTGCATTATACCACTCTAACACTCTTACCCGTCGTCATGAGGTTGAACCGATTGTCGTGCTAGATGAGGTAATAATATTTTTTGAGACGAGGATTCTAATTTCACGTGACGCGCTGAGAGCTTCAAATGCATGGGCCAGCATGTCGCGAACGCATCACCGTGTTCATCTCCCTTCCCCATCTTTCGCCGTTTGTCGGAGGTCCGCCCGTCCCGGACGGAGAATGTCAACTACAGGGAAGGCCTCCTTCAGGGCACCTCAGGTCTCCAAAGTGTGTCTTGCCCCTACAAACCGGTCGCCCGTCCCCATTTCCCCTAAAGAGGAATCCAAGGCTAATTTAAACCCCAGGATGAGTTCTCTAGTTTCTTCGAAGGCCATTTCTCGAACGATGCGGTGAAAGCATTTCGGGCTCAATTCTTGAACCCCGGCCAAGACGCCCTTCAGCAGGTGCCGCCCGGTAATTCCGATAACTGCGAAGCCTGCCGGGGAGAAGAATGGCGGGAGATGGACTACGAAGAAGACGATGGACTCGGATACTACCCGGATGGCGTGAAGAGGACTCTCACGGACGAGCAGATTGAAATATTCCGGCACTCGGAGCTGCATACCCTTCGGCGGCAGAAAGAGAAGGAAGAGGAGAGGAAGGCCGTCAAAGAACACGCGCTGCCTTCGGGGGGGGACCTGGATAACCGTCAAGACAGTGCCGCTGACGCGGCTTGTGTCGATGAAGGTGAGGAGGGCGAAGTCCAAGGGGATGAACAAGGCCACGTGCTGGCCTCGGCGGGGAGCAAGAAAAAGAGGAAGAGGAAGGGAAAGAACGGGAACGGGAACGGGAGACATAAGGAGCCAAAGCCAGACTTGAGGAAGAGGACGTGGGATGTTGTCGAGACAGGACTAGACAGCCTGGACTACGATTGAGCCTGTGGGTGCATCACAGTCGGATACCAAACGTCGCGAGTCCGCCTCCTGCTAGGGGCGGAGATGCCACTCTTAGCGCGGGCTCTTTCTACTCAACGAGCATTGGTCTGGAACGCGAGACTTCAACCCGGTATGTCAAGTCCTACTAAATATCCCTCCACACCCCACCTTTGCATGATGACCCATGTTGTCATCCTTATCCGGACAGATGCTATACGCTTCTCAAATAGCATCGCAATGGCGACGACTAATCTTCTCTCTGAATGGCATTGGACATCTCTTTTCCTGCAATTTTTACAGTTGAATGTCGAAGGCGTGACTAACACAATCACAGGTTGGGTTTCTGCCAAACGCACGAGGTTGGCTTGGACGTATGGGGCATCGGCCGTCCCTGGGCATTGTGCTCATTTTCAGTGCTGGATGTGGACTCGCTACTGCGGCGAGGGGAAGCCGCAGAAATGCCACCCCGGAGAAACGTCTTGCGTATCCACGTCTACAGCCTGATTAAGGAGTCGACCCGGGTCTGATCAATGAGTGAGGGCTCATCCCCCATCCTAGTAATGCGTACGCGCTTGAACCCGCGAACGTGGTGTATTGACCGACCCGAGACAATTCCCGGGGAACGGGCTTGGATACAGGCTAACTGGATGATCTTCATGTCTCTCGTGACTCACTTACCTTGGAGGGATTCCATAGACCCGGAGTCCGGCCTGGTGCTACCCATAAGCCGGAGTCTTTGAGCATTTCAAGTAACAGGTTCACGCATATTAGTTTACAAATTTGTAGGGGGCCAACCCGCCGAGAAATGGGAAGACTGAGCTGTTGAGGAGTGATAATATCAGGTTATTCCTATCGAGGCAGAAAGACGCAAGTGAAGCCATCAAATATTGTTGGCCGCGTTAGCCACGGTTTCTTATCTTATCTCGTCGCGGTGCGCCACACACGCGAGCGCCCGCACAACCTGTACAAGTACGTCGTAGGCAAAACGCTTGCCCAGCCTCCTGGCAGGGGGATCCACCTGCCCCGCTCAAGTCGAGCCCAAGCCTCACCTCTCGGCCCCTCATCGCAAAGCGCAAACCATTGAACCGGCCGGCCTGCCATTTTTGCCCCCGCCCACGACCTCAAAACCCTCGTCGCATCGTCGCCTCTCCAACGCCGGGGAACGGCCACTAGGAAAACGAACGCACCGCTATCCCCCATCCTGCCTTTCCCTCGTGGTTATCCTACCTCCTCGGTCAGACGGTCCGACACCGCCGACGACCGCCCACCATGGCTCGAGTCTACGCCGACGTCAACCACAACATGCCCAGGTCTTATTGGGACTACGACAGCGTGAACATCAGTGAGTGACGAGCCCCTTTACGGCGGACACTTGCTCAGGAGGCCCGGTCGCATCGCAGAAAGATGCGGCGGTGGTTTTGCTCAGCCAGCGTCTGGGCGTGACGAATTTTTGTTCAAGTATACTAACTGCCAACTGTGTCTTTAGGTTGGGGCGTCCTGGAGAACTACGAAGTCGTTCGGAAGATTGGTACGTCTCTAGTCTTTTTTTCCATTTCCATCCTGTCATCCTCGCCGAAACCCCGAAAATACTACGCTGCCACGCGGCGCCCAAGAACCTCACAAACCGAAACACGGCGGGCGTTCGGGGCTGACACGGGGGGCAGGTCGCGGAAAGTACTCGGAGGTTTTCGAAGGAATCAACGTCGTCAACTATCAGAAATGCGTCATCAAAGTCCTCAAGCCCGTGAAGAAGAAGAAGATCAAGAGGGAAATCAAGATCCTCCAAAACCTCGCAGGAGGGCCGAACGTTGTTGCGCTCCTCGATGTCGTGAGGGACTCTCAGGTTTGTCGCGTGCCCGCTCATCTTCTCAGAGGCCCGATGCCTCGAGCTCGTTCTCAAAGCATCTGCTTCCATACTGACATCCATGTTTCCGAGGCGCAGAGTAAGACGCCGTCGCTCATCTTCGAGCACGTCAACAACACCGACTTTCGCAACCTCTACCCCAAGTTCACCGACCTTGATGTCCGGTTCTACATCTTCGAACTGCTCAAAGCGCTTGATTTCTGCCACAGCAAGGGCATCATGCACCGAGATGTGAAACCTCATAACGTTATGATCGACCATGAGAACAGGAAAGTAAGCATACCACCCCCCCACGCCCAAACCCTTGCTCCTGTGGGCCTGCGCCCTTAGGCGAAGCCGTTACTGATTGCCGCGTCTTCCTTCTTGCTAGCTACGTCTCATCGACTGGGGCTTGGCAGAGTTCTATCATCCCGGAACGGAGTATAATGTACGTGTGGCGAGCCGATATTTCAAGGGCCCCGAGTTGCTCGTCGACTTCCAGGAGTACGACTACAGTCTCGACATGTGGAGCCTGGGGGCAATGTTTGCTTCCATGATATTCAGGAAGGAGCCCTTCTTCCATGGCCAGAGCAACTCGGATCAACTTGTCAAAATCGCAAAGGTCCTCGGCAGCGACGAACTCTTTGACTACATCGACAAGTACGAGATCGAACTCGATACTCAGTACGACGACATCATCGGACGGTTCCCCAGGAAGCCCTGGCACAGCTTCATCACGACGGAGAACCAGCGGTTTGTGAGCAACGAGGCTATTGACTTTTTGGACAAACTGTTACGATACGACCACCAGGTGCGTTGCGTTCAGTCCTCGGCGACGTATTTCATTTAACCCTGAGATAGGAACGCCTTACGGCCAAGGAGGCCCAAGCTCACCCCTACTTTGACCCTGTCAGAGATGAGGCGGTGTTCAAGCAGAACCTCGCGGCGAACGCGGCTGCCGCAGCGAGTGCAGCAGCCAACAACTGAAGCTCATCGTTACTATCACCACCACGACAGATTCCCTCGGTGTGCCCGCAACCACGGCTAGGAATGATTACTCTGGGGTTTCCACGGAAATCAGGACGATCGGGAACATGAACAAATACGACTGACGAGGCCCAAAGAACCCACGCAGGCCGCCACCTTCCGCTTACCGATCTTCGCGCCCGACGTCCGTTGAGGACTCTACTCGGTAGTTGGATGCGCGTGTAATCTTCACAACCCTCTCCTCCCTCGTCCGAGTTTGTGCCGGCTTCCACCCTTCATTCACGTCTTTCAACCCACCATTTCTCATGACATTGGCCCGTCAGACACAACTCCCGTCTAACCTCGTCATCACCAAGCTTTCCTCACTTTCAACTGATTACGGCAGATCAATAACTTCCAGGCTGAGACCGGCGATCTAGGACAGTCAAGACGCCTTGTCGCCAAGACCTGGAGCATCCACCTCCCCCAATGACATCACGCCTACCTCCTTGCCCTAAGCCGTTCCTATCCCCCCGAGTTCTTTTCTATCAGTTTGATGTGCGCATGGCAGCGCGGTGGGGAGCGTATCTACGCCGGGGGGGGGGGGGGATTGGTGTACGCCCCTAGGTGACGGACGGGTTTTTAGCATGGGAGGCTGCTGGGCGTTTCATTTGGTCATTCATGTTTTACTCTAATCACGAGATAAGAAGGCAAATGGCGTTGTTCTTTTCGTTCCATCCGGGTTCCTGATACCTCTAGACAACAGTGATGACAACGGGCCGGTGTGGTGGAAGTTAGATGACTTCCGTGGGAGCTGCGTGAAGGAAATGTAAACTTCTTACACGTATGCATCTATGCTAGACTATGTGTAACCTCCAAACGCCAGTCGAACACCGAAGCGCCTTCGCTTCTTCTAATCCTTACCTATGGTATCTACCAACAACAATCCTCCCAATACGCCGGTGCTCGTCCAAAAGAATGCGTCCCTTCCGAGGAGGGTGCGATGTTTGTTGCCCATGAACATGTCTACGCCGAACAAGTCTGGTGTGAACCGCTTTACTCCCGTGCCCTGGAACTCACATTGCTAGCATGGGCCAGCAAGAACTTGCAGCACGTCAGCGTAAGCTTACACGCCTTCGTCCAAGAATCGTCTTGCGCCATGCCGAGCTTGATGCTCACGTCTCCGATACGCTCCCCTTCGATTTTATACGGCAGACGCAGCGTTGGCTTGCCCTCCACGTGGGTCTCGCGTTCCACGAAGACGCCCAGCTGCCGGACAAGCTCGAGGAAGGCCACCATCGCAGTGTTGAGCTTGCGGTGCATAAAGGTCAGGCCAAGGGGCGTGTCGCCGGAGGAGTAGAGCTCCAGTGTAGTCCGCTTCGGGGCAGGAGGGGGCGCCTGGGTGCCGCGGTGGGTGGAAAGGCGGCTAGAGGAGGGCGAGGGCTGCTCGAGGCGGATGATCTTGGAGGTGCTTCCCATGGGCTGGGGCTCGTGGCCTGTAAACCTGTAGTCGAGCTTCTCAGCCACGGTGACGAGGAGGAGGAGTGCGTGGCCCCAGGCGGCGTTGATCTCGGACCAATCCACTGGTTTGCTCGAGAGGCGGCCGAGGCGGAGGGAGTTTATGGTTGCGAAAGTGCCATCGTGGCTTATGCAAAAGGTATCATTGTATACGTTTGAGCGCTGGAGCTTCTCGAGGAGCTGAGAGTCGTGATCGAACTTCGAGTTGATGCTGTCGCGCTCGTTTTGGAAGTCGGTCAACTTGGCGGCAAACTCGTTCCTCGCACGCCAGAACTCCTCCTCTTCCAAGTCGAGCTGGCGGGCTTCCTCCTCGAGGGCAAGGACCTCCTCGTCCGCCGCTTCCTTCTCCTTCTCGAACCGGATGAGCTCTGCCATTGCTTCAGATTCCTCCTCTTTCGCCCTGGCGAGAGCTTCCTCCTGGGCTCTAAGGTCTTCGTCACTCGGTTGGTTGGATTGGAGCTCCTTGAGAAACGATATGTACGTGTCCCTCTCTTTTGTGGCGCCCTCCAGTTTCCGTTGGAGCTCCTCGACAAGCATGTCGGTGCACTCCACGCATACGGGATGGTCGATGTCCGAGCGTGCGGATAATATCTCAAACAGCTTGTTCATGCGCTCCATCTCGTAGGCCTTGCTCGTGTCCGGCACCGCGTCCTCGTCATCATAGGCGGCGTCCCGGCCTTTCTGGCCCCCTTTCGGAGACGGAAGGGCGTCTCGTTGTGACGATGAAGGCGCGACTTGTGACTGCGTGAGGTATATGAACGACATGGATGAATCTCGGCCAGGCGGTTGGCCGGCGCCACCATGACGCTTGAAGATCGGGCCGGAAGCATCCTGCGAAAGCTTATCATAGAGTGCCTTTCGCTGCTTCTCTTGGGGTTGCGGGGTCCGCGAGGATATAGGGTTTCGAGAGGTCTGCTGCGATGAGGAGGCTGTTTTCCGGTATTAGCGTCGGGATGTCTCTCTCTAGCGAACAGGCGGAGGGGGAGCTGGGCCCGCCACGGGGGGCGATACGGACCAACAAGCAGGTCGTAAGCTGCCGGGTTGAGGTTCTCCAGAGAGTTGTCAAACCTCAGCGGCACACGGCACTTTTGACAATACATCTCTCGTGCCTTGGTCTCATGGGAGCTCTGGCATGTTTACCGGGTCATGGAGTGCTGTTGTGACGAGGGGAAAGGCAGCTGCTGCTCAGCTGCGGAATGCTGACGGAGCTGTCACTGAAGAGCGAGTGACGTACCGCCGCAGCCGCACAGACCCGCGCAAACCCACTTACTTGTGCTGACAGGGATCAAATGCCCCGCGCCAGACTGGCTGCGCTGACATAATCCACGCATAGGTCTTGCACCACCAGCCAAGCTGTCAGTCAAGCCGCGCGCGTCGTCCGTCCTATCGCAGCGCGAACCGGGCAGATCCAGCTTCGATCTAATAACTTTCCCCTGTCCATTGTCTGCTCCCCTAGCAACGACCGTCCAACCCGAACACCAGCACGAATATCCACAGCTATGGTTTCACGCTTCTTATAACCAGCCTGTAAAGCTCGGGGCCCGTCTATATTGCAATTGTGCATGTAAACCTGTTTTCCTTGCCATGCTCCCGCTATGGAGCGTCCCCAGAAACGGCCGAGGCTTGGCCTCGCTCCACACGACGAATCCGACGACGAGGACGAGCTGAGCTACGAACCCGAGGAGATCTCACAGAGACGGGAGCCCGGTGCCCGCCTAGCCAGATCGCGCGCCACCGCCGCATTTGGCCTGAAATCGGCTTTTGAGAGCATCTTCGAAAGGTACGAGCGAGACTTCGAGGGCGTTGCCGACGAGATCGACCTTCGCACAGCCGACATCGTTGTGGACAACCGCCATCTGCAGGGAATGCGCAATGAAAGGGACATGGGAAATACAACCAATGAAACTAGCGAGGAGGAAGTTCCAGTCCACGATGGCGGCGCAGCGGGAGGAGATGGGGAGGGCGCAGGGACACGCGGTGCTTCTGCGGATGACGAGGACGAGGACCACATTCTTCAGGGGAAGAGTAACGCAATGATTCGCAAAGCTCCAGGCGCACTCGCACCACGGGCGTCATCGTCTCTAGCTCAACGGCCAGGAATCAGCTCGCAGCTCAGAGGACCGCCCCAGCTGCCTTCCCTGGGGGTGTCCCCACTATTCTTCGGCTCGTGGGGCCCGCCGGGTGCGATGGACCCTGCTTGGCAAGCTCCCCAGCTTCAAGTGCCGCAGTTCAAGAGCTCATTCGCCGCAGACCTCTTTACGGGCCGGTATCAGCTTCCAGCACGTGAGGCCTCGAGATCTATCTGGGCACCTGGCTCTCATAGTGACGACGACGAAGATAATCCCCCTGAGAAGGCGAGGATGCGCCTGGTCCCGCCGACAAGGAGGGTCCCAGCGAGGCCCAAGGCTATGAAGCTCATCCGTGCGCCGCCTACAAACGCGGACGATTCTGGCGACGAGGACTTCATACTGATGGGAGTGAACGCGTCACAAGTTCCTAATGAAGCCCCCAAACCCTTGCCCGGCCAGCAGGGTTCAGGGGTGGATGATGAAGCCGACTTACTTTTAGACCGGCTTGAAAGGGAACTGGAGGATAGGAATGAGACAGAGGATCGAGATGGAACGGCGTCTTTTGCAAGTGCTCGGCCTGTTGTCACTCACTCAGAAGAATCGTCGGCCGGTGCCAACTCTGGGCGGCGAGCAGACCGGAGAATGGATCTCCGAGACATTAACCATTCGCTCTCTGCCAAGGGTAGCAGGGGCTCTCCTGTCAACAAAAGGAAAGGAAGACGGGTTTCCTCCCCGAGAAAGACCCTCGTACTAGGAGGCAAGTCATCAGCGAGGACAGTTGCGAGATCGGCTCCATCAAATGTCCCAGCAGACCATAAGGTACAACAATCTGTACCCAACCAGCAAGAGAGTGTCGTCATCGAGTTGCCGCCGAGTTGCTTACTGGACGACGGGAGCTATCTCGATTTCTCGAACATGGTGGATCTTCTCACCGATGAACCACAGTCTCCCCCAATACACGACGGCCATCCGTCGCCTTATCTTAAGGGCCAACACAACAGGACTGTCGAGGACCACGAAAACAGCGAGATTCCTTCAGACCGCACAATACCGGATTCTCAAGATCCACCTGTATCTCTCCCTACGAGCTCAGCTCCGGACGCCCCGACAAAGCAGATTCTAGAAAAGCCTCAGCGGGACAAAGAGAAACAGAAGAAGGGCTCCTCTGCGTATGATCTCTCGGACGACGAAATAGGATTCCTTGCCAGACCGCCGCGGAAGAGGAAGCGCATCTCGGATTTTGCGAGCTCGACTGCCCTCGGCGAGCGAACGCCTGCAGACCCCATAGCCGACACCGACGGGGAAGCACTTGCCAGTACGAATCGGCGCGTCGAAGATGGTGTTTCATCAACAAGCAAACCGGCCACAGCTCGAAATTTGTCCCATGGCCTCTTTTCCCCTATCAGGACACGGTCAGCTAGGGTGAAAGCGAACCCTACTGGCGCATTCCCACCTAAATATCCCCAGCCCGATGAAGCCGCGGCTTCGACTCGCCGCGTGCCGGGGGAACGAAGGCTCACTCCCACGTCGCTAAATTCAGCTGATGACACTGAGGGTAAGGCCATTTCCACGCGGGAGCGAGTGAATCCGCCCTTGCCCATTGCCCTAGTATCCCCGCCACCGGAGACGGAAACCGGGGGCATGGCAGCAGGGGCCGAGGAACGGGGCAATGTGCAGGCCGAGCCACTCGAACCGGCAGCAGACGCTGTAGCTATCAACGCTCACAGTCGTCCAGGGATCACAAGGTCTACCGGGACTAGGACAGCACGCGGCCGGCCAGCAGACGCAACGGACGACACAGCTGCTTCCTCAGAACCCACGCCTCCCCCGCATGACAGGCTAGAGCCAAAGGCCCCGTCACCTCTCGGTCACCGACCACTCTGTGAATCTCAAAACACCGTTAACTTGACCCCCCGCCGAGAGCGACCTACTAAATTAGCCGCGGCGGGTCCTTCCAACCTCCAGTTTAAACCAGCAACCCCTTCGAAGCTCAAACTCTCCCTCCCCAACACACCTACCTCCGTCCCTTCGACGGGCCACCGCTCCATCACCTCGCTCGTCCCAGAAGAAGGCCCGGATACCGATTCCGAGGACGAGCTTACCTCGTCATCTCTCTTCTCCCTTTTCCAGAAGCCAACTCCGGCGCCACTCTCGAGCGGGAAGAGCGCACGCCGCAGAGCGCCCGGAGGTACGCCAACGAAACCCAGGAGGCGGGTGTCGGCCGTGCGGTTGTCGGCGGCGTTCAGCGCGGAGAGGCCGTCGGCGCCGGAGGAGTCGGTCATGAGGACCCCCGGCGGGACGATCAGAAAGTGTGGGGAGCGTGGATTGAAGTGCGGCAAGGACTTTTGCTTCACCTGTTGCTAAACGATAGGCAAGCTGCGGGTCGGTATTCCAGACCAGAGAAGGTAGCCTTGTTATGGTGCATAATACAAAGAATAAGCCCGCCGAGATCCTGGCCTCGAGAGGGCAATCCTCCTTACCCTCTAGTCTCGCTTCACCACACAGGAGTGATAGCCGTCTGTGTCGCCCACCCCTTTCCCAAGAAACTTCCCATATCAGGCACCCGCTCTCTTGCCTGATGTGCTCCGCCGCCTATGAGCCACTACTTTCCAGACTCTAGTCGAGCTCAAAACTCCCAAGCTACGCAGCGCCCTAAGAAGCCTCTTGTGGTGGTTATTTCCGGAAGCGAGTGGAAAATCCCGTACTAAACTCCCAGCTGTTCGCAATGCGTGAACGAATGCCCCGTGCAGAAAGACGCTCCCCATGCCAGATGCCTGACGAATGAAGGCCAACAGCAAGGGACAACTGAAAAGTGCGAGGCTGTACAAGAGAGAGAAAGAACACCAACAAATATCAAACAGACAGGAACGGGACTCCCGGCTCGCCCGGCCGGGTCAGTCACGCTCCGTTCCACGTTCCCTTCCCCAGTATCCTCTCTGCCGCCTGCGCAGCGAACGCGTCTCCGGCCTCTACCGCAGGAGACCACGATGCCGACACGTCTTCCGACGGCCGCCTTAGGAGCCACGACCCGTCTCCATCCCCGAACCCCGCATTCGTCATAGTGGTTGGTGTGAGAGGGTCGGAAGGCGTCTCGCTCCCCGGGGACGCGAGAGAGTCCTCCAGGCCGGCGAGGTCCATATGCACGACGTCGCTGCTCTTGACGTGGTCGAGGCTTTCGGGGCGGTGGGATCCGGAGAGCTCGGAGCACGCGGACAGGGACCCGTCTGCCGAGCGCTGGGTGCGGCTCCATTTGATGAGCATCTTCTCCAGCGTCTTGCTCCGGACAGGCTTGGAGAGGTAGTCGTCCATGCCGGCCTGGGTGCACTTCTCCCGGTCGCCCTGGATGGCAGACGCCGTCATGGCGATGATAGGTATGCCTCCCGCGTACGCCTTGAAGTGTGCGTGGTGACGCAGGCTACAGGTAGCAATGGTTAGCAGCCACGAGGGGGTGGGCTCAGGGCAGGTAGAAGCTCACGCGTGAGTGCACTCGTACCCGTCCACGACCGGCATCTGGCAGTCCATCAGGATCATGTTGGGCTTCGGGTTCTTGTCCGCCTGGGAGCCGCGGATGTAGTCGAGGGCGTCTTTGCCGTTCCAAACAGCCGCGACCTGGAACCCGAGCATGGTGACGAACTTGGTGGCTATCCGCTGGTTGACGGCGCTGGGAGACGCAAGGGGTTAGCCAGGACGGACGCACGTCTGCGGCCGGAGGGCTGGACTCACTTGTCCTCGACTACCAGGACGTGCATGTTCGCACGCTCAGGCTTGGAAAGCTCACGCTCGCTCACCGAGGGCATCAAGACATTGGGCGACTTCCCGGCCGGCGCCGAGTT
Organism: Sordariomycetes sp. S4602; assembly: GCA_023628835.1. Taxonomy (NCBI): domain Eukaryota; kingdom Fungi; phylum Ascomycota; class Sordariomycetes; species Sordariomycetes sp. S4602. The sequence continues at coordinate 821,698 of JAMAJV010000010.1, forward strand.
CGCAGGCGTCGTGGCCGCGCCCTCGCCGCCCTTGGCCGGGTCCGGGAGACTCCCGAACATGTCCTCGTACTCCGACGCATTGCACATGAGGCTCATCTCCCACTGGAGGCGGTCGGAGAGGGAGTCGATCGACGAGCCGGGCCTGGGTTCCCGTGGCGACGGCTTGCGGAAAGGAATCGACACATTGGCGACCGTGCCCTTCCCGGGCGCGGAGTCGACGGCGATCTGCCCGCCCATGAGCTCGGCCAGGTTCTTGCAGATGGTCAGGCCCAGGCCCGTGCCGCCGAACCTCCGGGCTGTGGACGGGTCCCCCTGTGAGAAGGGCCGGAACAGCTTGCTCTTGACCTCGCTGGTCATGCCAATGCCCGAGTCCTCAACGGTGAACCTGAAGGTGACCCTCTCGGCGGCCTCGGCCTCCCTGACGACCGAGAACTTGACGTAGCCCTCGTTGGTGAATTTGATGCTGTTGCCGAGGAGGTTCATGATGATCTGCCGCACCCGGCCCGGGTCGCCGATGACCAGACACCCGTCTTGCACCTCCTGCGGGACTTCATAGCGGAACTCCAGGTCTTTCTTGGACGCTATGAAGTTGAGCATGCTGCGCACGCCCGACACCATGCTTGAGAGCGAGAACTCGACCTCTTCGATGTCGAGCCGGCCGGACTCTACCTTGGAGAAGTCCAGGATGTCGTTTACCACCGTCAGGAGAGCGCTGGCTGACCGCTGTATGTTGCCGAGGCACTCCCGTTGCTCGCTGTCGACTATGGCCGCAGCGAGGACCTCGGCCATGCCGAGGACCCCCGTGATAGGCGTCCTGATCTCGTGAGACATCTACCAAGCCCGTGTCGTCAGTGGCTAGCCTCGCCGCAGGCCCCGGTGCTCGCGAGGAACTTACGTTGGCCAGGAACTGGCTCTTCACGCGGTTCGCCTCCCTGGCCGCCGTCTCATTGGCGATGGCCTGCCGCTTTTCCCTGGCCTCCTCCTCCAGCGCGGACTCTTGCTGTCGCTGCTCGGTGATGTCCATGGCGAGTCCTATGACGCCCTCGATGTAGCACCCGCTCCTTTCCAAGCTGGCCTTCCCCCAGAGCGGGATGAACTCGAAGCGGTATGACCGGTCGTCTTCATCAGTACGTTAGTGGCAACTCACGTTTGCGGACAGGGCGAGCCCCGGGGAGCGGCAGGACTTACGGATGTTGTATTCCCGCGCACCCTTTGCTGTCTTGCCCGCGAACACGTCCTCAATGGGCTGTAGGAAGTCCATCTTCTCTCCAGCTCCCAGCCTGGAGAACACTTCGTACACATTCTCTCCGATGTACCAGTCAGAGCGGCCCTGGCTCCCGGCGCCGGGGCTCCCGTTATCCGCGGCATCCCGCACGAGCGCCCCCTCGAGCATGGAAATCCTTCTCCTGGTATCGACGGTGAACAGCGTGACCCGACAGTGGGTGATCACCGTTGAGAGCTGCTGTCGCATCCGCTTCGCCGCGAAACTGGCTTCCATGGTCTCGTGGACATCGGTAGATGTGCCTTGCGCGGTCAGTTAGCGATCGGACGCCGCGCTGCCCCGGCTGGGCTTTACTTTGGGAGTTGAACATACCGAACCACTTGAGTATCTGGCCCGTCTCCCTGTCGCGAAGAGGGTTGGCTCGGGCCAGGAACCATCTATATTCGCCCTTGCGGTTCCTAACCCTATAGTCGGCTGCGTACGCCTCGCCGGTCCTCATGCAGTGCTCCCACTTCTCCAAGACGGCGGCTCGGTCGTCCGGATGGAGTACGGTGGTCCAACGATCCCCAATGGACAGGTCGAACGACAAGCCGGTGTATTCGTACCACCGTATGTTGAAGAAGTCGAACTTGGCGTCGCCGGTGGTCGTCCAGACCAGCTGTGGCATGGTGTTGCATATCTGCTTGAACCTCTCCTCGCCGTGTTCTTTGATCTCCGAGATCTCTTCCGCGAACCTCGTCACGTCTGTCGTGGTAACGAGCCCCGCAAAGACCTCCCCGGCCTCGTCTCGGATGAGCTCTCCTCGGGCATCGCAGACGAGGCGCCGGCCCGACTTATCGTGGATGCCGATACGCATTCTTCCGAAAGGCTCCTCTGTGTCCAGGAGGATAGATATGGGTAACTCGTCGAGGGACAGCCTCCGCGAGAAGTCCCAGGTGTACGTGTCCCAGTTTTGAAGACTCGCGCGCCCCTTTAACGCGTCGTCAAAGCAGACATCCTGGCGGCACAGCTTGCGCGCGGCCCTGTTGGGGAAGACCGCGCTCCCGTCCTTCCACATGGCAAGCACGGGGATTTCCGTGGTGTTAAGGAGAACGTCCTTCATCTTGGTGATCTTCTGCAGTTGAGAGAGGGGAGCGTTCCTGACTGATTTAGACGGCGGGCCGGCAGGCGGGAAGTGTGTTGACTTCCAGACAGCGGCACCACCGCTCGGCGCCAGGGGTTCCTCTAGGCCTGGTCTTGTCACCGGCTCGGCGGAATCAAGCGTGGACCCACGCCCCACCGCGTCCAGCGAGACAGGGGCAGGCTGGCTCCGGGTGAAGGTTAGAGTGAAGTACGTCTGATGGTCTGCGAACTCCCAGGCGCTGACAATCATCGTGGCGTGGATTTGGTGCTCGCAGGCTCCGACAACCTCGGCAGGGTCGCCTGACATGCGCGTCAGGTCGTTCCCGCAGATGACCACATCGACGGCGATGTCCTGCGTTGGCGAGGGTGCCAGCGTCGGGCCGTCTCTGCCGTGGGCACCGCCGCTATCTCCCGTGGAATGCGATGCGGCCGATGCCGTCTGCCCCTGCCCGCCGTGAACTCCTCGCTTCCTCCCAGAATTGACCCGCAGCTCCTTCGCTATCGAGTCAAAGAAGTCATCCCAGGACACCCACATGAGCCGGCCGTCTTGGAGCATGTCGACCCCAACCTGGCAGAGCGTCTGGCCCCGGAGCCTCATCTGCACGTCCGAGAAATCCTCAAAGTTGTCATCTCTAGCGTGCCTCGCAATGCCGAGGAGCGTCCCAATGGCCTCGTTCGCGTATACGACAGTCTTGGTGTTGTTCAGAACGAGAATAGGTACCGGCAAGTGCCTCATCGCCGAGAAAATCAGGTGCTCCAGGGACAGGTGTGACATTCCCGAGAGCTTCAGGGGGCTCGCGGACACCGCCCTCGTCTGGCCGGGAAGGGCACTCCCATGCTCCTGGAGAAAGCGGTTCGTGTGACGAGATGGCCGCGCCGGGCTGCTGGGGCCGGCACCCGACCGGGGACGGAATGTGGCCGTTGACATGGCCGTGTACGCGTGCTGTGCCTGCGCTGTAACCTGGGCGACGACTAGGCTAGTTCTCCAAGCTTCTCCTAACTCAATCGGCCGCGGGAGTGTCAGACCCCCCCTGTCGAGTTCCGGGAACCATCCGAATTGATGCTAGTATAGATGACCCCGCGTTGAGCTCGGCAAAGGTGATGTTGATGGGAATTAATCGACGTTCCAGAAACGAAGCCGTCAGAACAAGAACGGGCTGGGGATGCAGTGTTAGTTGTAACCCCGAGACTTCCCTGCAGCTCGGCCGTGCCCGAGGAGTTTAAAAAAGCTCCAAGCAGGCCTTGGGTGGGAGCAAGTGGCAAAGACAGACGCCCGATGGCTCGTTCCAAGCCAAGGTCTTTGCCTCCACACATCATCGCCAGCATGACGGAGATGACAGGGGCTTACTGTTGAGATGGCTTGGTCCAGGTACTTGAAGAGTACCGGATATTTCAAGGGTCTGGCGGGACTGAGGACCGGAAAAGGGAGTGCGTACCCGCCTCCCAGCCGTGCTCAACTGTGTACGCCATGGGTACGGTGGGAGGTAGGAAGGATCTATCCAGGACCCCTACTAGACCCCTAGAACCCATGGCAGACCCCAGCCGAACCTTGTGTCGTACGTTGCTCCTCCACGGGTGGCCCTAGTCTAAAGCCCCCCAAGCTGGCGTTGTGGAGATAGGCCATTATACAGCTCTGCCAGAGGCTAGAGCTCCCAGCTCAACACTCGACCGGGCACGCTCAGTCCGCCGGGGCCGCCAGAAAGTGGCGGAGCCGCGACAACATTGGAACTCTATCTGGTGTTGGGTTAGGCTAGCGCTAGTCAAGCGCCGCTCTGCGAGATTTTGATTCTGGTTTAGTGTGGCTGTTTAAAACCGGAGTACGCATTGGCGACGGAGTCAAATTCGTATGCGCGGAGACTGTCGACCGAGGCCCTATCGTCTTCTGGGCCACCCCAACAAACGATCATGGAAGCTTGCTTACCGCTACCTCCTCGAGGAACTTACAAGGCAGGCCTGTTACGCGCATAAAGCCCGTGGCGATACGGGAGGCACTGAGTACCAGCTTTGCTAGTTCGGAGGACTTGGTAAGGATTTCTATTGAACAGGCGAACCAATTTGATGGACACCTGGAGCAGCACCCGATAGCGGCCTTTATGCTGGACAGTCCTCCGGCCTTCTGATGCTATTGATATCACGGGTTACTTGTACCATGAGTCGGCCCAGTTCTGCCAATCACAGAAAAGATCACCGGAGTAAAGGATAGACTAGGGCCTGATAGAGTAGAGCTAACCACCAACAAGGTTATCTGGCTCTCGCCACCACCTACCCTAGTCAGCCTCTGATTTACGACAACGGCACAAGCTAAGGCGGGGGCCGCGTTACCATTCCGAGCTCGAACGAATGCAGATCCAGAATCGAGATCCCATCCCACACCGGCTACGGAGCTTAGCTCCCTCGCAGGCCGGGACGGCCTTGGCCACAATGAAAGCGACGGGTTCACGACGACCTTTGAGAAAAAAAGGTGTGGCACCGCAACCTGGTATGTAGACGGAGTGCGTGAGGGCCCCACGGATGGAAAGCGCCGTAGACAAACCGTCGCCGTGATAATGGGGCTTACTCTAGCGTCCGGTGAAGCTCGATCCGCAAGCCTGGCATATCCGAATGGCCAACGGGTTCAGGAGCGTACACTGCGGGCAGGACCATTCCGACGGGCCGGGATCGGCGGATCCCGCCTTTTCGGCCTCGAAACTTTCTGCCAACGCGCGAGCGATAGCAGCATCGTTAGCCTCGTTCTGCTCTGCCTTGGTTTGGAAGCCGTGGCCGATGGCGTCGTCAGCAATCTCGATCACCTCGCGGTCGCTATGGGTCTCGTTGCCACATCCATGGGGTATGATGATCGGAGTCGCGGGACTGTTGGACCCCGGTGCGCGTGGTACGGATGAACCCCCCCGGGGCCGGCCGGCCTTCGGCCCTAACCGGGACTCGACGGCTCGCGCGATAACGGCGCGGATGTCGTCGCGAGGGCTTGCGGCATTACCGCCGAGCCTACGCCCGGATTTTACGATTCGATTCTGGTCGTCCTTGTTCCTTCTGTCTCGCGCTTCTCTCCAACGGCGCTGCCGCTCAACCAGGGGTATCTGTCGACCACCAAGGACATGGCCCCTCCCCAGGAACCCCTCTCCGGTGTAGCCTTTCCGAATGAGATCCTCGAGTTCCGACCGTAGTTGGTCCCAAAGGGCATGGAACTTCTCATCGTGAGGCCCGTGCACGTTGTGGGATAGCTCATGCAGAAACGTGTCGAGGACCGCCTCAAACGGCATGAACTGTGTCTTGTCCCCGGCGTACCGCAGCCGAACACATATCTTGGACCCTCTATTCACGTTAAGCCCTAGGTGATAGGTAAGTGGGATGCCACAGGGCAAGGCAGCTGGCACTCTCGAACACACAGGCAACCTACCCAGAAGATCCGGCTGTGCCGGGAAGAACTCGGCGAGGACTGGTAGCTTCCACCCGCGGTCTCGCATTAGCGGCTTCGTCATCGAGGCGATCTTCTTCAGCCGCAGAAGCGCTTCATCGTCGCGAGGAAATGCCTTCAAGTGAGAATAGCCAAGCACAAGTGGCTCGTGTTCCAGAGTCATTGTTTCCCACGCCCGGCCGAAAGCGATGATGGCTTTCGCGAATGGAGTTGGCCAGTCTGAGTGTAGAGTGCTCTGTGGTTCGGAGCGGTATATCGGTGCTCCTTTTTAGTAATTTGGCTAGGACAGTCTCCCATGAAGCAGGCCTCCCCGACATGGCCGAAGGGGGAGCGTCCACATGACCACTTGTAGACAGGCGGGATTCAACAAACAAACAGATATGCGAGCTGTTTGCCGACCGGACGGAGGAGGTGCAACACAAGCTGAGCGCTCCTGCATGTATCGCAAGCGAGTTTGACAATGGCCCAGGCAGCGCTGGTTTGCACCCAATCGCTGCGAGATGTGGATTAGGTAATCAACGCATCCCGAAGCTGTGGGGCTCCACCCCCCAATTGTGAAGCTTACGAGGTAACTTCGCATTCCGCAGGTCGAGAAAGACGACCGACAACTACGAGTTGTCGCAAGGTGCCTTGCGACCACATAACCTTCACTGGTGACTTCGCCGTCCAACGCAAGGTGTAATCCGGTTCCAGCGCACTCTTATCCGTACTAGCAACGATCCGCACCCGCCAGAGCGCCCGCCATGGCGGCCTCTGAAATCCAAGACCGCGCCTCCATCATCCTCAACCACACGCCCCAGTCATACTCCTTCCACTTCTCGCCCTTCCTCCGCCAAGTCCACCACCACGGTCTCCCTGCCGACCGACCGACATGTAAGGCCTACGCCTCGGGCCACTGCCCCAACGGAACGAAATGCCTCGAGCGCCACGTCAGCGACCCCGTGGCCTCCAAGACGGGTGGAGGCGCCCACGCCTCCGGCCTCAACTCTCTCGTCTGCAAGCACTGGCTTCGCGGCCTGTGCAAGAAGGGCGAGCAGTGCGAGTTTCTGCACGAGTATAACCTCCGCAAGATGCCCGAGTGCAACTTCTTTGCGCGGAACGGATACTGCTCTAATGGCGAAGAGTGCCTGTATCTGCACATCGACCCGCAGAGTCGCATGCCGCCCTGCCCGCACTACGATCGCGGATTCTGCCCCCTGGGGCCTACGTGCTCGAAGAAGCATGTGCGGAGGACGTTATGCCCGTTCTATCTAGCGGGTTTCTGCCCGGACGGGAAGGAATGCAAGGAAGGCGTGCACCCCAAGTGGAGTACGGATCTAGAAAAGCCTACGCCAAAGACAGAAAAGCCGGACGATGACAGCCTGGGCCCGCCGCGGAGGATGGATATACCTCCGCCGGAGGATGATAGGGATCGCTTCAGGGATAGAGATCGTGATGAAGGGCGCTTCCATCGTGGTCGTGGTGGAAAGTGGCGGGGCCGGGGTGAAAGGAGATTCAGAGGCAGGGGCTTTTAAAACCGGGCCGATTCTCGAAAAGCCGATCGTTTACACATGCCATGAGGCCCAGCAGTCGTCACGAGGGCTGCCGATAATGACGGAGTTGGAAGTGGACGGCGTTTATTTTCATACAAGGGGATACCGCGATTTGTACCAATACCAGTCATGCCAACGGTGGAAGGTTGAAGCACACCATCTATTTTTACGATTACAGATTCGTGAGAACATCTATGAACAGAGTGGACCAATTATGGGCTGCATACAGCACCATCCCCTCCGCCGAATGCCTTCTCGGTAGCAGTTACGGCTCTCTCCAGACATTCGACACTATTCTGCTGTCCGGCGGGATAGCCACAAAGTCCTGGGGGGCCGCCTCTCCTTCGTCACTCTCGACCAAGGAGCCTTCCGACGATCCACTCTGCCAGGTCGATAGCTCATCCACCTTCCGAATGCCCATCATCCATGTGACGAGGCCCCTCGGGGCCCAGCGACCAACGAACCCATAGACACTAGCACCCAAGCCTATCCGGACAGTGCTGGATGCGATAGATCCGTCAATAACGTCGAAAACTGCATTGTGCAGGTATTTCAACGAGCTTCCCTTCATGCCCCTGATCCTCCCCCCCGAAATGGCAGATTCGCTCTGGATCACAAAGTTACGCCCGTAGGCCATCCGGGCATTCTCTGGCCAGTTAGTCGAGGGGAGGATCTGGTCGCCGGCCTGGCTCTTGACGGGCGTAAAGCTGCTGAAGTCGAATGTGCCCAGCTGAATGTGTGTAACGGGGATGGATAGAGGACGGAGTTCAGCCGTGAGCACCTCCGTAAAGGCTGTCAACGCGGAGCAAACTGTGGCCTCCGGAGCGTGGAAGGGTGGGTTGATGGAGGATATGATCGACGGCGTGAAGACCAACACCTTTGGCGGCGTCTGCTTCTCGCCCACTGGACGTAGGCGGGCAGTGAGAAGAGGGAGGAAGGCCTGGACCGTGACGATAGGGTGGAGAATGTGGGTGTTGAACACGTCGGCGAAGTTGCTCGGCGGTATGGTCGCTATAGGCGAAGTTTGGTAGCTGAGCGCTGGGATGAGTATGATGGATTTGAGGGAGAGGTGGTCGGGTCGTGCCCTCGGGACAGGAACATAGGGGGATTTCAGGAAGGCGGCAAAACGCTCGATAGCAAGGGTAGCGCTAGGAGGCTGATAGAACGGTCAGTTTCCGAGGAGCGGTATTGTGGTAACCGAGATGGTGTGAAGTTTGATACTCACATTGGTGACATCGATAGTCAACGGCCGGACGTCAGGTCGTGAGAAGCCCTGCACACATGCTTCGTCCTCTGATCCGCCGCAGACGATGAAAACCATGAAACCCTTCCTCTCCATGTCCAGAGCCAGCGATTTCGTCAGGGGTAGGTCGGGTGACCCGGCAATGACAACCACTTCCACACGGCCGCCATTCCGTTTAGATCTCGTCGCCTTTCTTGACTTCCGGAGGTTGCGAGCGCTCTTGTATGCCCGGTATGATACCAGGCCCAGGACGACGGCACCGACTCCGATGACCACTCTGTTTCTGACGAACCATCCCTGTACTCTTTCGAAGCGCGACGCGTCGACGATGAAGATCGGGTCGGGAGGCGGCGGCACGGGACGGAGGGCATCCGGAAGCCACGGAGAGGATGATAGCGTAGACCGCACAGCTGTGGCGGCGGTTTCTATTTTCCCATCGATGACGTCCGCAAGGTCGCCCGAATACCGCCAGATCTGGTTGGGCAACGACGACAACTGATGGGCGCCAATAGTCAGAAGAATGACACTCCCTACTCAACTTTGGCTGGGGCTAACTCATCGTACCACGTCTAAGAACGCCTGGTCGTCGGCAGACATCGTGGGCAGGATTTTTCACAACGCCGTGGGGCTGGATGGCTGAAAGGACAAGGAGCAGCAACGCTCGTGACAAAACAACTGAGACAACCCAAGCTCCCTGTCGATTATGATGACATGATCCTTGTTCGCAAGAAGCGCGAGAATACTGCCCAGTTCCACCGCTTGCTGGAGCAGGGAGACCCACTATAAAGTCCCGACAACCAGTAATAATTAGCGGGTCGGTTCCACTCGTCCCGTCAGTCTTCCAGTTCGCCAAACGTAACCCGGGTCAAGCCGCCTGTGCTGACTGCAGAATTCAAAAACAGATTGATCTCTTCGGAAATTTGGAGGGAGGGCTGATATTACGGCAGAGACACCCTGCGAGGAATTTGTACAGGACCCTGGTTCAGACACCCCAGCCCCAGGACAGCTATCTCGTGGCTCCCGTACCAAGCTTCCTTGCTACACACCTTAACCTCACGTAGCTTAGCATCTCACCACCACCAGGCTTCGCGCACACCACCTTGGCAGCCTTCGCAACTTCTTCGATACAACCTTCCCTGGCCATCTCGGGAACTGCGTCGAAGAAGGACTGGCCCATGAGCCTCACCCAACCTTCCACACCACCCCTGTCGGCTGTGGTTGGCCTCCATTCCCGTTCAATGCGCTCGACCTTCCAACCGCCAACCGTCGCTTCCATGACATTGACAAGCCAGTCTTCGTCTGGGAAGAACCACGGATCGGCCTTTTGAGCCTCATCCATACCGATATGTCGCGCGGTGGCCATGAGAAGAGCTATTCTCATCTCGGAGACATTTCCGAGGCCCCCCATCTCGAAGACGAAGGTGCCTCCGGGCGCAAGGACGTCGCGGACCGAGCGGAAGAAGTCGGCTCGCTTTTCCGGCGGCCTCAAGACCCAGTGCAATGCGGCACTAGAGAAGACCTTGGTGTAACGTTCCTTCTCAAACACCGTGGAGGCTTCCAGTTCCGCAGCATCGAGTACTGGTAGGGGCTCTCTGTAAGTGGATTACTCGTCCCCCCCGGCGAACGATGTTTGCCCTTACCTTCGAAGGTGCAGTTTCCTGCGCCCCCAACAGCCCCCCGGGCCGCTTCGATCATTTTGGGCGAGCTGTCAACCCCATGGAGCGATCCGCTTCCTTGCGAAAGAATACTGGCCAGCTCGACATCGATGACCCCGTCTTGGCATGGAGTCAGCGCCGGATGGCCTGGCTGGGTTCTAGCACACTAACCTCCGCATCCGATGTCTAGGAGCACGTCGTCCTTCTGTAGATCCAGCCACTGCACTATTATCCCTGCAAGCTTGGGGACAAAAGAGGCGGAGTGTTGGTAGGCCTTCCCGCATTGTCAGTCCCGTCCTAGGAGCATGTGTGACAGCGGTTTGGCGTACCTCAGAAGCCCAGTGGTCCTTGGTAGGCGGTGACATTCTTATCCTGTGGACGTCTGCCGGTTATCCTTGGAGAAGGACTGGGGAGGACGGGCGTCTCTCATTTGCGCTTTTTATATGTCCCAAACGGGCCAGGTCAATTCGGCGGGCCTGGGGGTGCTCGAGGACTCGCCGCCGATTTCGGACACATGTGCTATCAGCTCTGGTCGCAGTGGTCGCCAGTCTGGCCATATGGGGCGGTCTCCATGATGCCTCTGAGCAGCCAATCATACGGGCTACGGAGTGGTGCGCAGCATGGACAATTCATTTTCCGGCATGTGAGCGGGGCAGTGTTCTCCGAGCTGTAAGTCGGCCAGAGTTTGACGAGTTGTTGCCGATTTCGGGGCGCGTGCGAGTCATGCGCTCCGCTCCCTCCGTGGCTACAAGTGCAAGCCTCCCCGGCATGGCCAGGCCTGCTTAACTCCCTTTACCTTGCAGTGGAATGGCCTATTATCCTACCATGACGTCCAGTATAGAAGCACAACAGGGCTTACTTGGAGTCGGCACTGGTCATGTTCCAACAAACAAAACACAGCACAACGCCGCCTCGGAATATTGCGGGGCTCGTGGTGGGCCCTGGGCCAGTGAAAGCTCGCGACCCGTCCCGCCTGGCGCTGCGCGCCTGTCCGGGGAAGCCCAGCTTAGCACAGCTGGGGAAGCGGGGAGCCGGCGGGATCCATGTGCATGTCGCATGTATCCCCCGAACCCCGCCGCTTATCAGCGGGACACCGAAACAGCACGACCCGTGACACCGGGGCGAGTAGTGACTATGTTGCCTCATTCAAATGAACCCTGTGTCCTGCACCTTCCCTTCTCTTCCCCCAACTTCTCCTGACTCGTCATTCATCGTCAGTTCATAACAACACGGCTCGAGCTGGGCCTTGTCTTAGCGCCGACGACGTCCCCGCCTCGAACAGCTATTACACCCTTCCCCGGATCACTCGGTTGGTGTCGGCATTTGACGGCCTCCCGCCCCAACCCGAGAAAATGGCCTTCCTGTTCCCCGGGTATTACAAGCACTGGCGTGCTTGCTATTTCAAACGAGCCGAGAGAGATGAGAGGATCGACGAACTCAAGAAGGAGGGCTGTGACCGACCGTTCACGTCCGAGGAGGCGCAGGTCATAGGGAGCGACATTGATCAGCTCGTTAGGGATGTCCAGTCGGCGGCCATTGATCCCCACGACGTCCTGAATACATACGCCAAGGTCGCGGTGAAAGCCCACGAAAAGACCAACTGTGTCACGGAGCTCATGGTTTCCGCGGCCCACGGGTGGCTCCGGAACGGGGACATCAATCTCAAGGGTCCCCTAGCAGGGGTTCCCATAAGCCTCAAGGACAATATATCCGTCGGGGGCTTTGATTCATCCACCGGGTACAGCAGTTTCGTGGGTAACAAAGACCCCCAAGATGGCGCCATGGCAAGACTACTCAAGGAAGCCGGCGCGATACCCTATGTCAAGACCAACTTGCCTATAACACTCCTCAGCTTCGAGTCGGCCAACGATGTGTGGGGGCAGTCCACCAACCCTCACAACAACAAGTACACACCCGGGGGGTCTACCGGTGGCGAAGCGGCTCTCATCGCCTTGGGTGGGAGAATCGGCATAGGGAGTGACGTGGCTGGCAGTGTGCGTGTCCCAGCGCATTTCTCGGGCATTTACACGATCCGGTGCTCGACTGGCCGATGGCCGAAGCATGGAATGTGCACCAGCATGCCCGGCCAGGAGGGCGTGCCCAGCGTTTACAGCCCGATGGCACGGACTCTGAAGGATCTCCAGTACTTCTCCAAGTCGCTCATCGAGATGGAGCCGTGGAAATACGACCCGTCTGTGCATCCGCTGGCCTGGAGAGAGGACATTGCCGACGAGTATCGGACCAAGGAGTCACTCCGGGTTGCGATAATGCGAACGGATAACGTCGTCGAGCCGAGTCCCGCCTGCAGACGGGCCTTGGAAACGGCCGAGGCGGCTCTGCGCGAGGCTGGCCACGAGATCGTCGAGATGGATCCGCCATCCCCCTACGAAGGTCTCTACCTAGGCGCACAGCTCCTCAATGCCGACGGATGCCAGACGTTCAAGTCATTCTTCAGCACGGGTGAGTGGGAAGACTCCGGGGCCCGTCAGATGAGCTTCCTCATGTCTGTCCCGCGGCCTCTCAAATACATGTACTACCTTTGGGTGAAGTACATCCGCGGGGACGCTATCTGGGCGGACCTCGTGAAGGACTGGCACCCGAAAACGGCATATGAGAACTGGCAGCTTGTATCCAGGCGGGAGGCGTACCGGATGAAGTGGTTCCAGTGGTGGAGCAAGGCGGGCGTGGACTGCTTACTGGCGCCGCCGAATGCGACGCCGGCGGTGCCTCACGGGGGCATGAAGGATGCGGTGAGCAGCTGCGGGTACACCTTCCTATTCAATGTTGTAAGTGATTACAGACCAGGCGATTGATTCCCGGGAGGAAGCAGCTAACAGGCCGACCATGGCTCCAGCTGGATTACAGCGCGGGGGTCCTGCCTGTTCTCAAGGTCGACAAAGACCTCGATAGGCTGCCCAGGGGCTTCAACATCAACAAGCTGAACGGTGTCGCCCAGGGGGCCTACAAGCTGTACGATGCAGAGGCGATGCACGGCCTTCCAGTGGGCGTGCAGATCATCGGGAGGCGACTCGAAGAGGAGAAGGTGCTATCCATCATGGGAACGGTCGAGGAGGCTCTTCGTGCGCAAGGGAACCAGTATGGAATCATCGATATCACAAGCGGGGGGGGGGGTCAGGTCAGGGAGACGGTGATGGGTTGATTGGTTGATACCATGCCAAGCCCGTCTGGCCGTGCAAGTTCAGTAATGATCCTATTACTCGGAAGGACACCCATCGCTGAGACGGAGGTCCAACAGATGCATCGCAGCGCCCGCGCGCCAGCCAGGGTTGCTGCATGCAACCTGGGGGCAATTCAATGCACACTGAATTCCAAGAAATAATTTTTTTTTAAAAAGAATACATTTCTTCCAGATAAATGGATCAATAAAGCGGCTCGACCATGGGAGGCCGCCGGAGGGAGGAGGATTCGGGAGGGACGAGGTACGCGGCAGAGGCATTGCATGTGGTCATGTACAGGTAGGTATTCGCCGACACCCCCTGCTCCGACGATGCCCGATCGGATCCGACAGTCTGGATTGGGCTGGCATCCAATAACCCAAACACTCGCCAGTGGCGTTCTTGCCGAGTTCATGTACGTATGTAGCGATGTGACAGTGTGACAAGTAACAATACCCTTGCTTGATTTCCGGGGTTCCACAAAGATGCGACGACCGCGAACCACACCACAGGGTGCTCGAGGTTCGTGACGGCAAGAACTTCGCCGCAACGCCCAAAACCCCACCCTGTGTCCCACGCATAATACGCGCCGCCATACTGTTGAAAGGGTCGCTGGGAGCTTCGCCAACGGACCAGCTCTCGGCTGAACCAAGCCCCCGCACACTGGCAGAGATGACGGGCGCCAAGCATGAACCAGCCCACCAACCCGACCGCCTCCTCGCTCAACCGCCAGACATTCGGCTCTTTCCTTGGCCCGGTCTCGCGCTCGCCCAGGTTCGAGACTGAGCGAGACGCGCCAAGCCTCAGTCCACGTCCGAAGGGACCTTTGGGTGCAGACTCCGCCCACATCGTCTTGCAGGTCGCCAATCTACCCCCCTGAGGGATACGGGCACAGGGCACATATGGAGTGGAAGCCAGGCATGTCGCACGGGATTCCATCTTCATGTGTTCCGCACCCACAATCCCAGCTGCTCGTTACATCCATGTAGTAGTTCCTGTTGTCATTGTGCTGCAACGAATCTACCTACCGTATGTACGAGGCACTGTTCCCCACGGGGCAGGAGCGTTCAAGTGGAACATGATGGATCATTGATAGAGGGCTTACCTCCGGCCCCGTGACCGCACACGCATCGGCATTCCCCGTGTGCGGACCAAGACCAAATATTCCTTCATGCGCCGTCACATGTCACAGGGCCCGCGCCGACTCATGCTGGCCTTGTTCGCCAATCCTACCTACGTACACCCGCGCCATGTCCATGTCGGCACCGGAAGCCCCGCCCGCCTTGGGACGACCCGGGTCACGGCCGCCATGACCTCATTTAACCAGACCCCCGGCCCGTCGCTGGCTCCCGCCGCCCATCAAGAAGATCGGGCCCAAACGTGCCCGCTTTAGTGGTGCCAGCGTAGCCGTGCATCTCATGGGAACTGACCACTCGCCGGGTCCACCTCCTAACGGAGACCGCAGGAGACCAAACGCTCTTCTCTGCCATCTCTGCCACGCAGCTTGCATACAGCCCGGGGGCCATTTGATGGAAACAGGAACCCCCTACCCAATATCATCCAGTCGCCCCTGCGAGCTCCCCCGCATCCGCGACTATCCTCGGGTCTCGTTTAACATGACGCCAAGCAGCCAAGCATCCGCCACTTCCGAAGACGCACGCCAGAACCTGTCATGTCGACTGCATGGTTGAAGAACGACGCGCAAAGAAAACTGGAGATCGAGGCACGGACAGCCCGTTTGACGACCCGAGGGCCAACGTCAGCGGGATCCACTGCGATATTGGCCCAGATCAGCCCGATATAACAGCTCCGCTCCCACTTGCGGTTTCTCCCACCCCGGACTATTGCCGCACGACCATGCCTCCTCAATAGCAGCCCTCGCACCAGCTGCGGCCCCCGGTACCAATGGATGAACCTACTCGGCAGGTCTCAACCTCGGTGCTGTTCCCGACTTCGCATGCCTCGCACCGAGAGCGAGCCTCTTTGAGCTCTCATTGGAAGTGCCCAGTATGTTCTTCTTGGGACACCCCCCAAGGAAACAAGGTTTCCGCACCTGGATCTACCCGGGCCACCCAGACCCGCTAGAATCGACGTCCAGTACCGAGCTCCGGTAACGCTACCAGTATTGGTTTTGGCCGACGACGCTGCTGCAGCTTGGTGGCCGCTTTTTGCTTCCCTTGACCCGCCCCTTTATGTACGCTTGGGGCTCCTTCCCATCCTCCAGTGGTTCGGATCACTAGTTGTACCTTCTGTAGCTTCGGCAGGCCGCAGACCGATATTTTCCGCAGCCGTGGACCTTCGGCGAGGGGTGCGGCCGACCGCCTACTTCGCCTGCCGAGTAGACTGGAGGATACTTGTTACTTCACCCTCCTGAACCGCATACCACGGCAAACACAACCCTCTCCACCTCCCTGCCCCACCGACTGCATGCACGAACAACACGGTTCTTTTCAGGGTCCAAGAAGTCTTCACTTCCCCGCCATCGGTGCAGGCCCCCCCACCCACACACCTTTCCCCCTGCGACCGACCGTCATGGGGCGGGGGATTGTTGCACACATGTTGGCGGCCTTATCGCGATGCGCCAGGCTTTCCCTCCTACCATAGGCCTATCCGTCTGCATCGGACATTGGAGGGCATCCGACTGGCAGTAAGGGCAGAGAACACTTTTCGATAACCCCCCCGAATAAGAACAACGGCCAGTCGCGTTACTCCCGTGGAACCCCCCGACTCCGCAAGGGACGGTATAAGGAGGCCAGCCGTTTCTCCTGCTCCCCACCCCCCGGCGGCCACGTTGACCAGACGGCCGAGCTCGAGGTCGAAGATGTCGTTTGGTCCTGGATAACCCTCTTTTCCTGATGGCAGACGACCTTATTTCGTGCCCCCCCCCTCGACACTGAGGATCCCAACCCCCCACCGGAATGCTAGCTGTCCATTTGCATAGCGCCCCGCCATAAGCTTGCTGGGCCAGCAGTGACCCTGAGAGGCCATTTGGTGAGAGACTAGGAAGGATTCTAGATCATCAACCCCTAACAGCTACCGTCAAATGCCATCTGCCCATCATGCCTGCATGTGAAGCCACATGGGTCAAGTATAAACAGCGCTGTTGTGCATTCATTCTACGGCCTTACACCGCGGGAGCCCTTTCAATACCCGCGTCTGGTGGCGCCTCGGGCATTTAGCGATAGGTAGGCGGCCTCACTCCCGTGGGCTATTCTAGGCCAAGGGCCACTTCACTCTCTATGCTCGCATACAACGCTCACAAAGCCGAATCCATCATTGCCCGGGGGGTGGGGGGGGGGGGAGGCATCTGGGAACAGAACTAGCCGCCCTTTCGCGGTATCCAAGCCTACGATGAAGCTTAGTATGGCTTAGACACAAGACATTTCTCTCTCTTTACAATCCGTTGGGACGTGGAGCTTCATTTACCCCGTTTTCCTGAGTTTATCCACACATCCCACTGGGATAGTACATGTTTCATCGCGGCCAAATTTCCCTCAGTGCCGGCCACCCCCCTTGTGGCGCCCATCCTCACTCAGTTCGGGCCCGGGTCCACCCCGTATACCCCCTCACGGCTCGATACCACGCTCCCTCGACCTCTTGCCAACTATGTACACCCGCTACCCGTCGTAATATGGGGTTACCAGGTAGCGAGAGTAGTTCTCTTCCTATACCCCACCCGTGTCGTTAGTGTGTGGAGTGACAACACAGGGGCAGCTCTGAAGGGTATTCGGAATGGGAGGAAGCGGCCCCAGCAGAGAAAGAAGACCCGCAGCGATCCCTGCAGAGGTTATGTCATGCGTCATGAGTTCTCTCCACCGGAGGCCTTCCTGTCCCGCCCATCCACTTGCGCAAAAGGACACCGCTCCCTGGCCGAGACGTTGCGTCGTCTCAGGATAGGGCGGGAGAGGGATGGGATTAGCTGGAATGACCGGACTCTCTGGTTGTCATCGCTTCCACTATCCCGCTCTGACCTGTCCGAGGCCGGCCATGGCCAGTGTTGCTCCGGGTCTGGGATCCGACTTATATAGACTCATACGCCCCAGGCCAGGTCGCCGCCCACTTAGTGCGGATATTACGTCGACGGCCTACGTGTGGATGGCCGTGGCTTGTTTGTCTTCTCAGAATGATATCCCCTAAATACCTCCACTGCTGTCCTACACTCGAATCCCAATAACACCCTGCCATCCAGAGGCAACCTAGCTCTCGAAGGACCTCCTCACTACCGGACTGTCCGAGTCTAAAGTCGGCAGGCGGCAAACCACAATGAGCCATTCTTCATCCTCCCACAAGTCGCGCATGGCGGCCAGCGTCGCCAACGTGATGTTTGCGAACGCCGTTTACTTTCCAAACCACAAGATCTACGATGGATATACACCGGCCGGTATGAACTACAAATGTATAAACCATGTCTACTACGCCTTCGCCACGGTTGGGATGGACGGTGTTGTCTATGTAAGTCACGTACCCCGAGCACAGACTAAATATACGTGAGTTAACATGGGAGGACTAGCTGAGTGACGAATGGGCCGATGCCGGGGCAGACGTCGACAGCGTGAAGGGCGGGCTGGGCTCCCTTATGCATCTCAAACAGCGGCACCCCCATTTACGCGTCCTTCTTTCTATCGGCGGCGGGAGTTCGGTGCAGACGTTTCCCCTGGCTGCCAGCAGCGACGCCTTTCGGCACAATTTTGCCAGCTCGGCCAAGGGACTGGTGGAGGCATCTGGATTAGATGGCATCGATGGCAAGCACCCTCACTCGGGCGGGACTGGGGTCTCGCAAACCCCGAGTACGACTCTCTACTGACATTGTGCCCGGCAGTTGTGTGGGAATACCCGTCCGATGTGGGTCAGGGGCTAGACTTCCTCTCCCTCCTGGCTACGATCCGATCCTACCTCCCTCAGGACGAATATGTCCTGACCGCGGGACTTCCTGCCAGCGAGGGAATTCTGCAATACGTTGACCTAAGACAAGTGGCCGAGTATCTGGACCTCCTCAACCTCATGACATACGATTTCTACGGCCCATGGACGAAACGATCCGGCCACCATGCGCAGCTCTACTCCGCCAGCTCGGGTGAGCCCTCCGCTGCTACCATTGTACAATACGTTATGAGCCGTGGCTTCCCCGCCAAAAGAATACTGCTCGGCATCCCCACCTACGGGCGCAGCTTCCTACACGCATCAGGGCCAGGGCAGAAGTTCCGCGGCGATGGCGGCGATGACGGCACGTTCGAATATCGTGAGCTTCCAAGGAGAGGCTGCAAGGAAACCGTCGACAAGCGTGCCTGCGCGGCAATGTGTGTTGGAGGGGACGGGGGTTTCGTCTCGTACGACAACCCGGATACTGTAAAAATGAAGGCCGCATTCTGCAAACAGAAAGGTCTTGGAGTAGGTCCACTAAGTATTCCCTGCAGTTCGCTACATGGGTTCCCGGAGCTGACTGACACCTGGATCAAGGGGCTGTTTTACTGGGCCGGACCCATGGATGCCATGGACGACAAGTCGAGGAGCCTGGTCGCTGCCGGGTTCAAGTCCTTGCACTCGTCATAGGTAGGTAGGGACCTGACACATCTCTCCCCAGGCCCTTGGTCCAGAGTCGCCCACGCGTGTGCCGAGCAAAGAAACACTACCTGCCATCGTGTCATATATACATATGCAGAAGGAGGGGCTGCTGACAGGAAGTTGCTTTCTATGCACGCCCCAAGCGCCAGCCCATCGATAGAGCTAGGCGACAAGCAATTGGAGCCGCACCAAAATTGGACAGCGAAGAGTTTACTTGCTGAGGCGTCCTGCTGCACGCCCCTAACGACTGCCCTTTCCATCCTGTTCAGGCCCATGATGCGACTGGACTGATGTAGCCCGTAGTGAATCATGGGAGACCTGATAAAACAGATGAGATGTCTTTTGGAAATATAGAAGAGGGAAAGCAGGCTCGATAACAGCGCAGGCACCCACTGCGCAGCTGGATTTCATCGCTCGATTTTCGGTTGATCGACCCTTCCCTTTTTTTACCCCTTCAGCAGTCCAACGAGGACAACTGCGGTGCGCTGCCATGCGGCTTTATGCTTAGAATTCCTGGGTTTCCGAGCAGAAGAACGATTTCCTCGGACGTCGATTTGTTTGTCGTTGGCTGCGTCTCTTGCCGAGAGCAGTTTCAGGCCGCGCGTGTTACTGGTGCTGCTCCACGTGACCCGCGTGTCACGGGCTCCAACCCAACATCGGCGGACGTCATCTCCCCATTTCACCTTGGTACGCTTCGGCTTTCACCTCGTACACTCCGGTTCCAGGAGAGACCCGATCGGCTTAGCGGGAACTCTGCCCGCATATCCATGCAGCCATGTCCGGATCCGTGGGCGATCCTACATCACTCGAGCGAGGTACGTCTTGAGAGAAACTGGTGGCCTCCGCTCCGTCTCCCGTCGTACCAAGCTGACCGCTTCGCATATTCCATCCAGTGAACTACGACCCCATAGAGCATCTGAACCTGCTATTCCCCCACCCGTCGTCTGCCGCGTCCGTATCCCGAGTGTCCCAGGCCGTCCAGCACCACAAAGATGGCCTTTCCAAGGACATTACGAGTCTGGAGCTTACCCAGGCCTACGGCCCAGAGTCAAGCCTCGAACGGATGCAGGCCGCACAAGAGGAGCTGGCACAGCTTTTCAGAAAGATAGAAAGTGTTCGGTTAAAGGCAGCCGAGACCGAGCGAAACATCACCTCCATGACAGCCGACATAAAGCGCCTCGACGGAACGAAGCGGAACTTGACCAAGAGTATGACGGCCCTCAAGCGGCTGCAGATGCTTACCACCGCCTACGACCAGCTCCGAGGCCTTGCCAAGACCCGACAGTACCGAGAGTGCGCAGGGCTCTTGCAGGCCGTCATTCAGCTGATGAAGCACTTCAATAGCTACCGCAGCATTGAGCAGATCGCGGCACTCAGTCGGGGCGTGTCCGATCTACAACGAGAGTTACTGGAGCAGATCTGCGAAGACTTTGAGATTGCATTTGCCAAGGGCGAGGTGTCCGCTCGGCGGGGTACCTTGATAGAGGCTTGTCTTGTTATGGATGCGCTCGGGGATGCGGCTCGGTCCCGCCTAATTGCATGGTATGTCAACACCGAGCTCCGCGAGTACCGTCAGGTATTCAGGGGCAACGATGAAGCGGGAAGCCTCGACAATATCGGGCGACGATACTCCTGGTTCAAACGCATGATGAAGACGCACGAAGAGGAGCATGCCGCAATATTCCCCCCACATTGGCGGGTCAACGAAGCGCTGGCGACGGCCTTCTGTGACGGGACAAGAGACGACTTCCGCGGTATCCTCGAAAGGAGCATGCGGCGCGTGGATGGCAACAAGATCGATGTCAATCTGCTCTTGAGCTGTCTCCAGGAAACGCTGGATTTCGAGCAAGCTCTTGAGCGACGCTTTGCGAGCGAGCCCAGGGCTAGTACCGACACGCTCAATTCCCTCGAGGACCGTGCTCACAGCTTCAACGGATCAATATCTGTCGCCTTTGAGCCGTACCTGAGCCTGTGGGTCGATTCACAGGACAGGCAGCTTGCAGCCATGATACCCAAATACCGGAACCAACCGCTCATCCCTCCCGACGAAGAGTTCTCCCCACAGGCCGTCATCTCATCCGCCATCGAGCTCTTCCACTTCTATAAGATTACCCTCTCCCAATGCGCCAAACTTTCCACGAGCGAGCGGCTCTTGGACTTATCCAAGGCTTTCGCTAAATACCTGGACGAGTACGCTCAGCAGGTCCTCCTACACTTCCTCCAAGCCACCCCTCAGCAGGGCCCTTCACTCCACGACATCATCCTCGTCCTGAACACGGCCGACTTTTGGCACGTCAACACGACCCAGCTGGAGGAAAACATCAGGCGAAGGATTGACTCGGAACTGGCGTCGAGAGTTGACCTGTCATCCCAATCGGACGCTTTCCTGGGCGTTGCAAGCGCTGCCGTGATTTCATTAGTCCGGGATGTTGCGAATAGCTGCGAGCCCGTGTGGAGGGAGATGAGGAACACAAACTGGAGCACAATGGACAGCGTGGGCGACCAAAGCTCCTATGTTGGAGAGTTGCTCAAGCACATCAACTCCAGGGCCGAGGGAATCCTGGGGATCATGCACAAGGCGCAGTACGCGCGGGCATTTTGCGACAATCTTGTCGAACGCATAGCGACGGCGTACATCAACAACGTGGTCCAGTGCCGGCCGATATCAGAAGTCGGAGCGGAACAGGTAGGTTGCAGTCCCCTGACAGAGGCGACCCGTGCAGACGACTCACTTCGGCATAGATGCTCCTGGACAAATACGTCCTCACCAAAGCATTCGAGAACCTCCTCTCGTATCATAACCCCACACCTGGGGGCCACGCGCCCCCGACGAGCTTTGTCAAGCGGGTGTCCCAGATCATGGGTCGTATCGACCCGCTGCTAAAGACCCTGCAGGTTCGGCCGTCGCCTCCGGAGGGACTGGTCCAGGCGTACCTCATCCACATTGCAGACCGCTCTGAGACGAACTTTAAGAAGATACTGGACCTCAAAGGCGTGAGGAAACACGAACACCCTCACCTCCTGGAGTTTTACGCGGCACACCGTGACAGCACGCCAGGCGACAAGCTCGTCTCCAGCTCGCCGCTTCTCACGCCACTCATGACAGCGTCAGGCATGGGTAACACGGGCCTCGGCGTCATTAATCCCACGTCAGCCTTGGCAGGGACGGCGGGCTTGCAGACGAGGTTTGAGGCGGGTTCACTGGGCGAGAAGCTACTCAATGCGGCCAGGGAAATGGGAAACAGCGCCACGGAGAAGACGGGCGCGCCCAACAGCGAGAAAGCTACGATTAACGAGAACCTGCGGAGCTTTGGGAACTTCTTCAAGCGCGACATCGGAGGGCTGGGCGCAAGATTCGGCAAGCGGGATGGCAGCGTCGGCGCAAGCGGAGACGAGCGGCGATGATTTCATTTCACGTGGGAGGAGGGATGATGGCATCAGCGCGCATTGCACAGGATCAGATAAGATTATGAACAGAAGAACACTCACTCCCTGCCCGAGCGCTGTTGGCCACGCGAATCCGCCGGTGGGGGTGGGGGGGGCCATGCAGTGTGTTTGGCGCACCCACCGCATATGTATACCGAGGACGCGCCCCGAGTTCGGAGCACCCGCCAGGCCCTGGTACCTGATTCGACACGGTGGGATATTTGTCAAGGAATCTTCGAATCGCCCGTGGGGCGCGCGTTCCTGGATCCACTGGCATGATTAATAATCGGCTTGCCACCACCCTGCCTGCGCCATGTCTGGACCCTGCGGATCTCTTGGGCCCGTTCTCCGGCGACTAAAAATTGTAATTATTGCCGAATTCGCCATCGGAGAGAACATTAAGCTGCAAGCAAGATTCGACGCACGCCAGGTCCCACGCCCGCGCGCCCCGACCCCGTACCTTGTAATCGACCCATTTCGCCCGTGGATTTCCAATCCAATCTAGGAGCCCAAGAGCCGCAACGCCGCCGTGCATAAGAAGGCCCGCAATTCCGCAGACCCGACGCCCGCGCCAGCAGCAGCACAGCACCCCGCCATTCCGGCCACTTACCCCTCGAAACCGTCAAACTGTTTCCATTCGTCTTCTCCCGCACCTTTCGCTCGAGCGCAGCCGGACTCTCTGTCGCGGCATCTGCTGTTTCTTTCACGAACACTAGGAATCCCTCTGCTCTAGGCACTCGGGCCATGCACAGCAAGGTTGTCAGTACGTGCAGACACACACTCTCTCTCGCCCTCCCTCTCCCCCCCTCTGGTGCGGGCGGAGCGGGGGGATGAGGGCCAACCTCGGGGCCTGCTGCGCTTGGAGCCCTGCAAACTAACTCTTCCAAACAGTTGTCGGGTCGGGGCCCGCCGCCCACACGGCCGCCGTCTACCTCGCGAGAGCCGAGCTGAAGCGTAAGTCTGGCACCACTGCTGAGCCGCTCCGCCGCACCTCTCCCCTAGGCGCATCACCCCTGACAGCTGCTAGCCGTCCTCTACGAAGGCTTCATGGCCAACGGCGTGGCTGCCGGCGGTCAGTTAACGACTACAACCGACGTCGAAAACTACCCGGGCTTCCCCGACGGAATAATGGGTTCTGAGCTCATGGTATGTTTCGCGACTCGCGCCCTTCATCTCCAATGGAAAAGCTCGAGCGGGGCCCTGATATATGCGTTTCTTTTTAGGACAAAATGAAGGAGCAGTCGGTGCGATTCGGCACCGAGGTAATAACAGACACCGTCTCCACTCTCGATCTCTCGAAGAGGCCCTTCAAGTACACCACCGAGTTCGGCGGGGAGTCCCAGGTCCACACAGCCGACTCCGTCGTCATCGCCACCGGCGCCTCGGCACGCCGTCTCTACCTCCCCGGTGAGGACCAATACTGGCAGAAGGGCATCTCGGCGTGCGCGGTCTGCGACGGCGCCGTGCCCATCTTCCGCAACAAGCCCCTCGTGGTCATCGGCGGTGGCGACTCGGCGGCTGAGGAGGCCCTCTTCCTTACCAAATACGCCAGCCACGTCACAGTTCTCGTTCGCAAGGACAAGCTCCGCGCGAGCAAGACCATGGCCAACCGCTTGCTCTCGCACCCCAAGGTCACCGTCCGGTTCTCCACGCAGGGCGGCGAGGTCAAGGGCGGCGAGAATGGGCTCATGAACGAGATTGTCATCAGGGACACGGCGGCAGGCACCGAGGAGGTGTTCCCCGCGAACGGGCTCTTCTATGCCATCGGGCACGATCCGGCCACCGCTTTGGTGAAGGGTCAGCTCGACACGGATGAGGACGGCTATGTCGTGACGACGCCCGGCACGACGCAGACTAGCGTGGAGGGCGTGTTCGCGGCGGGAGACGTCCAAGACAAGAAGTACAGGCAGGCCATCACCAGCGCGGGTAAGCCGGCTCATAGAGTTCTTCCAAACCCTGTTTGTGACAGCGTATACTAACAGCTGGTGCAGGCTCCGGGTGCATGGCGGCTCTCGAGGCTGAGAAGTTTATCGCGGAGAACCACGGAGAGTAAGTAGAATAGACTAAGAATAGACATCCTGTTCGAGCAGCAATGACGGGGTTTTCGATGGGTTGGATCTCTTACTGGTTCATAGACGTCCTGCCTTCCAAAGCAAGCTGGCTTGAACGAACGCCTTGTCCACGGGGGAGCGACATTGAATAGTGAAGCTGGGAGGTGAATGGGCTGGTGTTGCTTGTTCGGCCCAAGGGGCCAGTTCTTTGTGGACTCGGTCTCCGATGCAATATCCGCACATCTTTGTGGCCTTGTCGAGATAAAGCCATTGTGCGTTCTACTCGAACTACACAACTACTCCTTGGACAAAGGGGGCAGCACTATATAGATAAATCACCAGTCCCGCTTCCGGTTGGAGGGCGTCTGGGAAGGCCGACCCAGTTTGACGAGGCTTCTCGAAATCACCCCATACACGCGGACCACCGCTCGCCACCGACGCGGAGACCTGTCCTTCCAACCATCCCCTCTATCCACCTAGACCACGCCATTCGTGTGTAGGCAGCAACAAGGAGACAAGATGTGTTGGGAACCTCGAAACATCTTCATCTGCGGGTGCGAGAAGCAGAAGGACCAGGAGTCCAGGGCGGTGCTCTGTCCATGGGGTCAGGCAAAGGGCTCCGCGTGTCCCCGTTTCCAGCGTCAGGCTTGTCCTTCCACGTCATCCATGTTCGACTTTCGCTGTCTGGGTTGTGCGGGTTACGCGGCGGCGGCTCCGTTGAAGGAGAAGAAGTGGCAATACAGCCGGATTGGTTTGCTGGTGAATTGGTTTCGCTGAGGGGATAGATAGGAGGAGCGGTGGTTTCTGGGTGCTGGCCGCGAGTGCTTGCCGCTTGCACGGTTTTGGGACAGGAGTGGACCTCTCCCCCCTCGCCCTGCGCGCGCTCTTTCGGGGCTCGGCATAAAAAGGGGTAGTGGACGATGGGTGGAAGGGGGAAAGGGCTGGGGGGAGAGGGGGCAGAATGTTTTGCTAACAACGTACCCCGCCTACGTTCAAGAAGACAAGACCTTGTTTCTCATGAACCAGAGGTCATGCTCACCAAGTAGTTTACGAGTATATCGCCAATCATGCTCCCTAGCCACCACAACTCACACCCTGCCGTCGGAACTGCCCCAGTTGGAGGGTCCGAGGACCCGGACGTTCGAGCCACGGGGTTAGCAATCATCTTGGCAGGACACGGTTCTCTGAACCGGACTGCTGATATTAGCTTATCGCCTGCGCATGGGCGTGGGTTGGCCCCGGTCGCAGATGCGAGCAGTGATCGGAACGTACAGCAACACTATATACTTTAAATTGGTTTCCCCAAACGGGTATTCCCTCCCGCCCCGTCCCGGCACGTGCCCGGGCTCCGAGCGGGGTCCACACGTCCCACCCGTTCATCGCTTGTGCCGGCCGAAGTCTCAGAGCCGGGATCTGCCACTGGGCGACCCTTGCCGAGGGGTTCACGGGGGCCGTGGGGACGCCAAGTCGCCGCCGAGAGCGCCAACCGCTGCTGTCGAGCCCGGATATCACGTCTGGCTCTGTCCAGTACACGTGGGCGCCGGTGCCCTTCTAGCCCATGTTGCCTTGTTTCGGATTCATAATGTAAGTAGGCATATGTAATCTATAGTACGAGAACGCTTCCGGCAGATCCGCTGCGGCGGGTGAGGAGAACGCCGCATGCAAGTGTAACTTGGGCCCGCCTCCCATGGAAAGACTAACACGCCAGCACCGCCCCCTCCCGACATCACCGAGCGTGGCACCTAGTGCCTAGCCAGCCCCCTTTCCATTGGCCCGCGAGACGTCAAAACTGCCCGTAGAGCGAGCAGCCTTGCATGACGCAGGTATACTGGTTGGTATACACGTCCTTGGTGCGAACCACCTTGCACTCGACGTCACCGCAGGCGTCAACGCGCTCCGTGATTTTGTGCCCGCACTTGTGGTGGAGAAAGATCCTGTGGACACACATATTCCGCACGTGGGGTGTTGAAACAAGCCGTAGTGGCAGGGACGGAAACGTCGTAAGTCCCGTGCTGGTGGACAATGAAGAGAGGGCGGCGAAGACCACGCGGCCTGGTCACAGTCAGTAGCCGATGCTGTCTGGATCGGAGGTGGGTTCCTGGCAGACCCAGGCCACCGCCCGTAGTATGCAAGGGGGATCGACCTACCGGCCTGTACAAGGTCGGGCGAGGCGGGGCGGGTTGTCAACCACGGTAGGATCGAGAGCATCCGTATGCGTCATGCGCCCCTGGCTATCGCGGGCAATAGACGGCCGGGACTAAACGACCGAGGAGAGCTGGACGATTCTCACGCAATACCAGGCCAAATGTGTTGTTCAGCAAGGTCGAGTATGCCGGGAAGCTTGCGATGGAGAGCCCACACCCAGACCCTGGGAGGAGGAGCATGCCTTTATATCGACGGCAGCCCGCCCCCTCGTCCGACCCATCAATCCCCAGGTAAAGGCCCCAGAGTTAATAATGACTGTCCACTCTACTAATGGCCAGGTCGGAATCTTCGCCCAACCGCTCGCGGGTTCAACTCACCATGCTCCCGGGTCCCGCTCGCTCGCTGATTAGCTGCCTGCCAGTAACATCTTTCCGGTGCCAAGCCGAGACACACATGATACACATCGGTGTGACTATGCAAGCCTGGGGGTGGAGGCGTGGTGAGGAGGGTAAAACTGCAATGTGACGAGCTGGAGCGAGGCCGTTCCTTAGTGGTGCACGAACACACCTCGGCCAAGGGGGCGGAAGGTCCCATCTCGGCTACGGCCCAGGAGGGGACGCGATGGTCACATCGATAGGGCCGTCATTGGCCATGATGGTATCATCGGGTGCGGAGATGGAGAATCAGAGGCCCTGGCAGCTCTCACAAGCCCGCCCGTTCCACCCAGCCCCGACGTCCCCTCATCTAGCCCCGCCCACTTAGAGTACAATATCCTGATCTGTCGCCAACGGTGCTACGGCGCCGCCATGATTAGTGCTCGGCTTTGA
Organism: Sordariomycetes sp. S4602; assembly: GCA_023628835.1. NCBI lineage: Eukaryota > Fungi > Ascomycota > Sordariomycetes > Sordariomycetes sp. S4602. The sequence goes on from JAMAJV010000010.1 coordinate 849,074, forward strand.
CCCCGCCCCGGTGCCGCTAAACGCTATATCTGGTGGTCCGTATGCTGCCCTGGGAGTTGTCTCGTCCTGTCTTGCCCCCACTCGCCCCGAGTCGTTCCGTTTCGTTTCGTTTCGTTTCGAGCCCGCGGAGGGGGGAAGAAGGCGTGCGTAAGCGAGGTGTAGGGTTGGCATGAATAATTTTGGCAAGCTGACGGGGTCAATAGATATGGGGTGGTATACCCCCCTTCTGGCCCATGCCAACCGTTTCAAGGATCACGATACGTCCACGGATATCGGATTCCCTCTTCGGGTAAGCAGCCTATACCGACAACCCCCACCCCCCGCCCTTCCTCCCCAACGGAAACTCTCGCGGCTTGTTCACACTAGCGGACGTGGCCGCCCGTGCTAACTCGACCACCATTGTACCCCCATCGCGGCAGGCCGCACGGGGCGTAAGGCGAAGATGGATCGGGATAAGAGGTGTGTGAGAACCCTGGCACAAAACCGAATCCGGGCCAGAGAAACTGGTCAAGTGATGCCGATGGGTTATACCACGCCATTAACGTCGTTATGCTACAAAATTGTTGCGTGGATCTCTCACCCTGGCACCCCATAACCGTGCCCCGGTGTTGGGGAGCGTCCTTTGCACCAGAACCCCTCAGTTTCCAATTGCGACGGACCCTCGAGGTCATTGCGCCAGAGAGCCTGCGGCGTGTTGTCCTTATGACGAGGCTTATATGGCGTTATACACGTCTCGGGCCGCATTCAGGACGGCCTGAGCCGGCGGAAACCCCCGGAATGCAAGAAGACTGCCACATGAGAATCGAGTAGCTGGCTGGCCATCCATTCCTCCGCCATGGTACTTGCGACACCAACACCGGAAGATGAACCGTTGAGCTGTCTTGGCGGCCAGCATCCAGAATGGGTACCGAAAGACTGCTGATGCCAGCCAGTGCCCGACTAGATCTTGCCATCACCATGACTGAAACCCAGATGGGGGAGGACTGCATAGCATGTCGAACCGATTCATAAACCCGACAACGGCAAAATGAAACCCGAGGAGTACCAGACTTGTTCTAGGGCTCCAATCCAGGCGCTGCTCCGGTTGATGCCCGTTCAAGGGATCTTGGGGAGATTGGGCATCCGGGCGCCGGGTGAGCGTGACACCAAGATCGAGCGCAGCAAGAAGGACGAAGGGAGCACCCGCAGCTAGATTGAACATGAAGGGTAGGCAGGGCGTAGAGAGGGCCATCATCTTTGCTAGGAATATCCCCAGCCAAAACGAAATCGTCAGCAGTTCAGAGACCGGGGGCAACTGGTAGCAGATCCAGTTTGACCAGCTGCCCTGCCCCCCACCATGTGCCATTCTTACACTAGGTGTCGGTGGTGCGATGAGGAGCGGAGTGGCCGGCGGTCGTGATTCTCGATCGCCAGTGAAACGAGGAGACTGTTCTGTTGACTCGAGTACCGCCCCTGGGTGGCCCTCCTGGGCACGAGATACCGACGGGCGACGCCGAAGCCCCGCGGGACTTGCTCGTCTATGAATACCGCTAGCCTCCTCTTTCTGGCTTGGGACCACGTTTTCGCTGGTAATGACGGACGTACCAGGGCCCAGATTTGATGAGCCTTGACGATTCTTTTTATCATCTGTTTTGAGGTTGCCAGTTAGAGAAATCTGCAAGTGCTCGGGGCTCTCCCCGCCCGCCGCAACTTACCTGGCGTGGGTGTGCTCGGTGGGACCGGCGAGTCTAGATTTTGAATCCTATGTCCCCGTAGGCCACCCGAAGGGCTTGGACTCCGAGGCATTCTGGGCACTCCTTCCAGAGTAGACTCGCCCTTCATGGCACTGAGAAGCTCTGCCGAGGTGGGTCGATTAAACGGCTCGATATCGAGGAGGCTTTTTAGCAGCCGGTACAGCCTGGGAGGCAGATCGGGTCTCTCTCGTCTCTCCTCGTTGAAGCCCTTCCAATCTGTGATCTCGCCCCGGACGGCGTCGATGTCCTCCAGCTCTTCATTCACGACGTTGGCGCTGGCGTACGGAAGGCGACCGAAACATAGAAAGTAGAGGATCATCCCAAGGGAGAACACGTCAGACTTGTCGGTGAATTCGCCGTATCTCCCGGAGTCGTCGGCCCGGAGGACTTCGGGTGCGCACCAGGAAATGGTCCCCGTAGATCCACTAGATTTACGCACCGCGTCTTCGCGTTGCACCTCGCCGAAGTCGCTGATGAGACAAACCGTCTTCCCGCCTTCCCAGTGCAAGAGACAGTTGCCCGGCTTTAAATCCCGGTGGATATAGCCCTTAGAATGCAGGTACGCGAGACCCGAGGTAATATCCTTGAACAGCGAGTAGATTTCCTCCACCGGCAATCGCCGATGAAGGCTCCTGGGGCGTTCCGCCTGGCCGCGAGACCTCCTACGCATCTGGGCTTTCAACTCCTCCTTGGTGGTCTCCTTGGGGATGTCACCAATGATATAGCGTAGCAGGTCCCCATTGTTGCAGTACTGCTGCAAGATGAAGGCGCATGCCACCGTGGGGCCAAAGCGGTTGAGCTGCATGTTCTCGAGCCAGACGTGGCGATAGGACACGAGGTTCGGATGAGAGAGCTGGGCCAGCAGCTCGACCTCGACAAGGACTGCGAGTCACGATTAGTTATGTTGAGGAACCAACATCATGCCCCGCCGTTGGTGCCGACCCACCCTTCTCCAACCATGCGTGGTCGTCGCCAACCGGCACCCGCTTGCAAGCAAAATGTCCTAGGACAAGGATTAGCGCGAGAGCTTTTGATCCTGCAGCCGTGTCGGTCTTCGGCGGAGAAGACATACCCAGTTGACACCCGTCGATCTCGTGTCTGACAAGGAGCACGACGCCTTTCCCTCCCCGGCCGAGCTCCTTCTCTTCAACGAAGAAGGTGTTGAAATAATTCGGGCTGAACGCATCCCTGCGGATACGATTGCGCTCATGGGAGCTCAGGCCGTCAGAGACAACGTCGGCCTCAGGTCTGCCAGCGGAAGGGCTGCTGCCCTGAGGCAATACAGGCTGGGCCAGTCGCCGTATTGGGCTTGGTGGGGCGTGGAATGCGTTTTCCTGCTGGGATATGACATGGCGATCCCTCAGCATCCGAAAATAGCCCGGATCAACATACGAATCGTTTTGAGTCGGCCTCTCGAAGTGGTGCTCCGGTGAGGACGAGCGGAGGGGTCGGTGGCACGTAGGGCATTCCGAAAGACTGCGAATTTCGAGTGACTGTGAAGACGGGTCTCGGACGACAAGAGCATTCCGGTGTCGCCTAGTTGTGGCTTCGTTAGTCGAGTCAAACGATAACTACTCGAGGGTAGTGGTAAGCGTCGACGAGGGGAGTTCCGGCGGTGAAATCGGGTGCAGAGGCGACAATCAAGGCCTCTACGTTCAAAGCGTAACCCCTCGGGACCATACGTACAATACGATCTCGCGGCCCTCCCCCGTGTTGTATGGGATGAGGGACATCGTTGAGAACAGGGTACGGAGCGACCGAGTAGGTAAGGGGGAGAGAGAAGGCCTGAGAGCATCAAATGGGCTATTATGTATCTTCCCGCGTGTCCTAGCTGGCAGGAGGACGGGATGCTGGTGGGACGGATCCTCCCGTTTTATGCTTGGTAGGAGACGGTGAGACTCGAGATGGTCGGAGAGAACGACGAGGACATGGGTGGAGGGTTGGCGTCGTTGTGGTCGTGCAGCATGCCGTGCAGCTGCAGTCATGCGTGGGTTGTGCTGCACAGCGAGATAGCTTTGGAAACCAAAGGTTTCAATGCCCGAGTTGGCGGTACTGCTAAGCAATTTACTGAGAGGCGGTAATAGCTCATTTGGGGATATCCATAGTGACGTCGTCCGTCGATACATTGTATCAAGCGAACCCCTGCAGGGACCTCAGGTATGTTTCCTACCTCCAGTAACCTAATATGGCGGGGTCCAGCGGGTCCATGTGGATGGATGCGGGGAGGCCTTGTACCGGCGTACCTCCATCAAATCAAACAATGGCATTCTGAATTCTGCCTGGTGATTTTCTGCTGGCTGCAGCTGTTTGCAGAGTAAGTAGCACACGTGTGACCGTTGTTCCACGCAAAGTTGTCGAGGTGGTTGTCGTCGAGTTGCCGCACCAGCACCTTGAAGAGCCAAGGTCCTCCATCGTCCAGTGCCACTCCTACAAGGTACAACTTGAGCCACAGCAGACTTGGAGTCCTGCACGTGCAAGCAGAAACATGTCCCCTACATAAATCAATACAGGGTGGCTAGGAAGACCAGCCATGGTGACTTTTAAGAAATCTATTCCTTCTGTGCATCTTCTTGTCTTACTAACGCCATGCCTTCGGGTATTGATACAGGGGCAAATCTGATGTTGTACATTTTTTACCTCCTCCTCCTCTCGTCAGATCCTTGTCCGCCGATGAGCCCTCCCGCGCCCCCGGTGACGCTTCCAGGCCCAAAATCAGGGTTCCCGCCGAGGCTCCCGAGGATGTCCCCGATGTAGTTTGTCGGTGTTATCCCCGCCTCGAATGCACAGTCCCAGGAGCCCAGGATGCCGTTGACGATCGCGATCCCGGTGGCGTACAGGTTGTCGATGGCGATATGGAACCCGTTCTGGTCGCGGACCATCAGGTGCTCGTAGGTGCTCACGTCGACAGGTGGCCTGTCGAAATTCGATCCTGCGCCGGGGACATGTAAGTCATGGGTCGCCTCTCGGGAGACGCACGAGGGCGGAGGGTGTGGGCTAACCTGCTCTCATCACTATCACCCTGCCGAAATCGACGAGACCGGCAACGGCCGCTCTCACAAGGACCTCCAGCGTCGCATTGTCCTCCTGCGCTGACATGCAGTACTCTGCCGACCCGTTTGTCCACACAGCCGCGGTCTTCTCGAAGGCGTTGCTGAGCAATGTGCCGCTGTAATAAACATCACTCGTGGCGGCGTCGCACTTGATGACTGCCGGCGGCTGCGTTCCTGGGACGAAGTCTCTCCCCATCTTGGAGTATTTGAACCGGTAGGCGCTCGTCTCGTGCGAGTCCGACAGGTTCGCGCCGCTCGCAAGTTGGAAAACGACATCCCTCAGGGCCTCGTTGAGTTCGAATACTTCCGTGCCGTAAATTATGGACGGGTATTCAAACGGGCTCTGCGTCCCGAACGCCAGGTATCCGGAACTCCAGTTCGTCGGCAGGGATCGTGCATCGATTTCGTATTGCAGCGCGACCTGGACGGCGTACTTGGCAATGGCAACGCTTCCCAACGTCCCATGCTTTGGATTGACACCGGCAATGCCACTGACAATGAAGTATGTGTTGCGGAGATCGAACTTGTCGGAGAATGCCAGGGCCATCATCGTTGCCGCACTGTTAATCTCGCCCATCCCGGTCGTTAGGTGGCAGATTGACTGGTCCCTGGAGCAATGGATGTATGGGTAGAGCATCGATAAACCTGGGACGTGGATTCGATCGTCGGCAAGGTCTCCGAGGCCGCTGTTGGGCAGTCTCTTGTGCCAGATCTCAGCCTCGTCTTCGAACTTTGCCATAATTAGTAGATCTGGGGACAGTGGGCTCAACGCCATGAACTTACCATGCTGATGATAAAGACCTTGGGCTCAATAGCGTTCTGGCGCTGCACAGGGCTTGCCCTGGGGCTGTCAAAAAGGCTGGCTGTTAGAGCAGCCACAAAGGCGATTGCCAGTGGCGAGCGCATCTTTGCGATGGTTGGTAGCAGTACATGTTATGAAAGACGAGGCTCATTGCTGATATTTCCGAGGGTTTATTTATATCTACGGCTTCACGCTGCTCTTAACACAGTCAGCTCCAGTTCTGCCTCGAGACCCTGCAGCAGATGGCCGAGCTCCAGTTACACAACAGCCAGGGGTGGTAATCTGGCGTGCACCAGTCTGTTGTTGGTTTTCAATTGACGCAGTCCACAAGCAGTATGCGCTCATGGCGGGGCCCCAAGCTCCAGCCGCGTACTATCCTGGCCCTTTCGCGAGACCGTGGTGGGCTGCAGCGTACGTGTATGGACACCCGTAGCCCCCCTCCCACCGGGACGCTACTCGGTAGTATCGCAAGACATACACTCCGGGATTCTAGTGGACCTGTGGCACCACAGACCGGACCCGGGAGTCCCAACTCGTTCAGCCCTGGCCCGCAAAATGGAACACCCTGTGGGCAGGCAGTGAGAAGACCGAATAGACGTGTCCTGGGTCGGCATGGTCCTGTCACTGCCTACCACCGCCCGCCCGGAATACAGGGCCAAGGAAACTTGACGCGAGACACGCAAAGGCAACACGCAGTGTGGCACACGAATGGGCGGCCGACCACACCGTCTCAGGACCCTCCACTCCTGCAAGCCTCCAATCGCAAGTAGACGCCCTGCCGGAGGCCCGGGCAAGCGCCTCCTCGCTTCGGCAATAACAACCCAAGACACAGATCCCGTCATGGCTACCACTGCCTTAGTTCTGGATCACGTACGCCTCGATCTCGGCAAAACCGTGTCAAGACTACGGCCGGGCGCCAACGAGGCCAAAGTGCGTCGGGTCTCAGTCTATGCGAAGCCCGCCGACCAGGTCATATCGTCAACACGGGCGTCGGCCACAGTAGCCTTCCACCCGGCCCCACCGTGCCCCCGCCAGCTGCAGCACGGGGTAAATGTATCGTAGAGGTTCTACCCCTGTGGAATGCCGTCGTGGTCGACGGCGCACGTGGGAATACCCGGTGCCGGGCGCCTGGTAAGGAGCCCCGCTCGCCGCTCGGATGACGCCTGCAGCTGTTTCCGTGCGCCTTGCCTTCGATAAGGCTTGCCCTGTAACCAGCACGGAGTATACTTTCCCCCCCCATTCGAACCGGTTGCCGCCGAAGCATGCGTGTGACCGCAACAGTCATGTGCGGTCGGGGTTTGGCGGGAGAGGTGGGGGGATCGGGGCCTCGCAATATTCGTGTTGCGGACATGCATCAATTGGGGGGATGCCCCTAAGCAGCAGCATTGACCACCTGCCCGAAATTTGTTCTCGCTGCACTGGGCGACCTGCTCAAGCTCTCGAAACCTCCTCGTTCTTCAGCTGACGACTAGTCCCTTCCGCCCCATTCGAACTCCGCCGCTGGGAACCACAATAGCGGTATTCTTATCCGTGTCGAAAGTGCTTGATAAGACCGGTGATGATGCCAGCTCCAACAACCCTCCATTTGCTGGGTCGACGTTCAGCCGGAGTGGCGCGTGTGAAGCCTTCGCGTCTGTACCGCACGATCCGCGACCGAGCGATGTACTCGTCCGCCCCAAGTCGTGAACGTACGACCGAGAGCCCGAATTCGGTATTGAAATCCGCCCTCAGCCCGAGACGGTCCAAGACACCTGGCCCTCTACCTAGTCATACCAACGGCTCCGCAAGACGTGTGAGTCCGCCAAAGCCGGTAGGCTCACAAACCGCCCAAACACGGTCCCAAAAGCTCAAAAGCTTGGGTTCCAACGAGAACACACGCCATCATTTTGGAGCCGACGTCAACGCCAGGGAACATTCCATACCGCCCCAATCGAGACCTCGAGTAATACGGCGAGGAAAGGTCAACAGCGGCGAGTACAATTCTGCGGCACGCAAATGGGTCGCCTCTATGATCGCGTTTCCGATATTCATTGTGACATCTTACTTTTTATTTGATCGATGTATGCCTCCTTTGTGACCCTCGTCTCGCCCGCCCGTAGCATTGAGCAGCGCGCTGATCTTGGGATGTAGTGGTTCTAGGCCTACGTCCAAAGGATCCTCCGGCCCGTGGCCCTGGGCACAGTATGGATGACCGTGACGGGAATAGGCCATGATCCGCCCCTCTTCATGCTCACCCGGGATCTTATACGAAGACCGACTCCAGGCCGATATGCCGTCAAGGCGCTTAACTGTATACATATAACACCGTCGAGGGGGTGTTGCCTACCAAACGCTTGAAGATCTGCCCAATCGTGACTCTGCTTTACACGCCCGACGTGTGACGCTGGTCTTTTACCTACGAGTTGGAAGTTGGGGAATCGATAGGGTTTTGCTGGCTGGCAGGTCCTGCGGGGTTCCGCGCAGCCAGAGGACGGAGGTGTCACACCAAAAGGTGGTTCGTTGACGCATGTCTAGAAGTGCTACTGCCTTTATATCCGCCTAGCAGGCGCTCACTCCCAGACAACAGCACCAGCTTCACTCCTACTAGGCTATCTATTTACAAACATGATATGATATACCTACAGGACAGGGCGGTGACTACCGTTTAATTTGATGCTGTCAACCAGTAGGTAATCACTGACAACCACCTTTTTCTCGCTAGTGATGGAACAGCGGCAACAAAGACACTGGTGAAGGCAGGTGCGTATCATAATCCGTACCGCCTAGCCACTGCAGCCTGCACTTCCGGGCCTTTTGCCGGCTGTCGTCGCCCATCGCTTCGACGAGGCTGGAGAGTAATGAAACCAGCTATCCCCGAGGTCCGAGGGCTTACTCGGTGTACGCTACATGCGCGCCTTGACAACTGACGGCACCGGGCGCGGGCTAACAGGAAAACCGGGCAAGTCTCAGTTACGAATATGCGATGTGTTCTCATATGCCGATTTATTCGTCATCTACTACTTATCTCCTCCCAGGGTCCAGGTGAATGCATAGAAAACCCGTTCTAGCATTTGTCCACCTCATTTGCGTTTCCAATCAAGGAGGCGTTACCGGGCTTGCGAGCCTTTGATGTTTGGAAGCCCGGCCGATGGTGTTCTTGATGCGCCTCTCGGCCCCGAGTGCGACCCTCTCCAACGGAAGGCGATGCTCGATCCTCCGAACAGCCCTCGCAACTGGCGGCTCAACGCGTTGAATCCCCTTCTCGAACGAGGGACTGAAGACGGAGATGTTCCTCTCCCACCGAGGTGCCCACCGGGCTGTCTGATTGGCAAGGCGTTCCTCGGCCCCAGGCATAATGAGGTAAAGCGGAGCAAGGGCTGTGACGCTGGCAGCACCGTAGCACAGGGCCTCGGGTGACCGGGTGAACGAAACAGGGATGCGAGGTGGCATGGCTGATATCCCCGTGATCGGTGTTGGAATGGCTGTTGGTGTTTTTGATTGAAAGGCGGGCTCTCAATCGTCTAAAGTGGCTTCACTGTCAGCTGGCTGTTGAGACCACCCTGGGTTGCAGATAAAAGGAAGGTGAGTGGTGTACCAGATAGTGGTTTCGTTCCGACTGTTTGAGGTGGCTTGTTGACTAAAAAGTGCCTGTTATCCTACTCGGCAGGTGATTTGGATAACAATAGATTAAAAGGTGTGGTAATTCCAGTACAGGTGTGTCGGTGGGAAGGGAAGTGGGTGGGGATGCCTTTATACCTATGCGCCTCCTGGAAAGACGCAGACAGAGGAGCTGGTGGCATGGAACAGCAATACTGGCGAGGGCTCCTCCCCCTTCTTGGGCAGGTGATAGCCATCTGGGACGAGACTGGACATGCAGTGTGCGGGGTACAACATGTTCGCTGGGTCACGGTACAACGTGTGGCTGCTCTAGAAGTACCTGGGCTGGGCAGGAAGGGGTCAATTCGCAGGCAGAAGGCACTATGGTACAGCCGTCCTGGTACTGCTGTGAAGCAGGGTTGCCCTGCTACTTCAGCCAGTCACATCCAGAGGTATAGCCAGAAACAATTGCGTCAGGGGCTGAGTCTTGCTCAGCTCATAGGTCAATTTACAACGCGGGGTGGCGCGGCGCCCATGAAATAGCCCTTACGGTCGCCCAAGCCCTCCAAAGTCTCGTGTTTTGCCATGGATAAGTCTCATGCAATTGCAAACCTTAGCAGCATAAGTGCCAAATAGTTAGGCGCCGGCAAGTCTCATCGCTGCATGCTCCCTCATGTTCTCTGACGTGATGTGATGATGACAAAGGCTGCCCAGGCACGAAATGAAACATAGCCTGCGTGTACATGTACACTTGGGCCATCCATCTTGCCAACAGCCTGCATTTGATACCCCTCTCTCTACCAGGTGGTTCGACCCGGGGCACACGTGAAAACGTCGACTGGTATTTCCGTAGCACTCTTCGGTTTCCAACGACCGAATGGTCCCCACCTTAAGCGACCGCTCACGGGGTAAGATGGATCCCAAAACGGCCGGCGACGTTTGAGCTGGCTGCTGGAGCTGGCGATGTCCTCCACTTCCCCGGACCCACTTCCCCGCAAAACTTGGCGTTGCCCCGTCCTTCCCGCGATCAAAATACCCCCAAACGCGCAGGTGGGGACACGATGGCCGGATATCCACCCCAGCACGCCCCACAGACGACTGTCGTTTGACACCTCCGAGACCTGACTCCACAGGTCTTCAAAAGGCGCGCCTTACCTTCGATGCAGGAGTTTACGATCCGGCGTGGAGATCAGCTATACCCTTCGACTCTCGTGGAATCATGTCAAGGTCGATGCAGCTATCAATCGAACGAATACTACGGGGAGTGCGGCGGGAGCGGATGACCCACTGCCACCAGCCCTCAGCCGCCTATTGAAAAAAACTACCTTCCCTTCGTATCTGTGTACATCGGATAAGGTACTACCAGCACGAAGACCACAGGCCGAATCTAGAAAATGGAACTCACGCGTGAAAAAAACAGCGCCTTCTTTAGTACTCACACCCCTCCTCGACGGCCCATAGCAGTGGTGTCGACGGAGGCATCAGCACCTCTGGGAACTGTTCCATTGGCCACAGGGCTTCGAGAACGTATCGTTTCGGGGCTCCTTGAGTGGTTGGCGTGCCAGGCCCGGCGCCTCGGCCTCCGGAAGAGCGCCTCGGGCTATCAGCAGCTCGGCCAGCGTACGGGCGTCCGCGTCGTCCTCCACACTCTACCTTCGCGCAAGACAGTGCAGGGGTGTTCAGCCCTCGGCAGTAGCGACGTCGGGGTCGGCGCTGTGATCTAGGAGGTCCTGCGTGGCTGGTCTGACGAGCGACGGCGCGGGCGGCTTGGGCATGCCAACGTAGGACTTGAGCGTCGCCGTGAGTGCATACATGATGGTTTATTAATATCCCCAAGTACGAAGAGGAGGAACGCAGGGGACGAGGTGGTGATAAGACCACTCAACTCTCGTGGGCAAGTCCCCCCTTCCCCGCCGCTTGTTCTAATCCAGAGGAGAATAGGGTCGGTCAAAATTTACATGGCGAGCGGAGACGAGGGCTACATATTGACAAACCCTGGGGATAGGCGGACAAGACGGCATGTTTCGAGTCGACGCCTTTTATATTAAACCACAGTCCTTCGTTGCATTTGCGGGCTCGACGAGGACAAAAACACTCTGCTCCGCGGACAAGATGACATCTTTTTATAACCAATCGTCACGATGATTAACCCTGTGGAGCCCGGGTTGGCAGGATTTCCTATTGTGTATTTGCATAGCCATTCGTTTGATCGTGATGGAGATCGTCTCCTAATAGAAACACTCCTTAAGAAAACATGACACTACACTCCTCCTTGTACGCCTTCAATTGCCCCATCTTCGTTTCAGCTAGTGAGTCCATCTCAGCCCGTGACTTGTCGTTAAGCATCTGTTCGCCGCTGCCACTACCATCCTTACGGTGCATCGCCGCCCAGTACACGACATCGATATCGAAACTCTTCCTCGCCGCGTAGTTGAACCAGAAACGGCCCGTCTTCCAAGACTCGCGCATACGGGTAGAAAGAGCAGGATCGCTATGTCGATTTGGCAGCCGCGAACCCTCTTCGACACGCTCCAGTGCCAGTAGAAACTGCTCCATCCTCGGCTCATAGCAGGCCACGAACTCGTCCATGGCTCCGCGATCGAGCCACGACTCCGGCCCCGATAACAGCAGCCACCATGGTGGGTCGTACGTGAACTGGGCCGGCATCACGTTCGTGAACTCGAGGTCTATAAGCGCCGTGATCTGGAGAGTCTCTGGATCGACAAGCATGTTCCGTGGCCGCATATCATCACAGAAGAGGATAAACGCCGCGTCATCGACGTAGTACTTTGGGATGAGCTGTGCGAACTGGTGGCGGGCGATGAAGCGATTCCGTGCGATTTCGGTGTTATCGGCGAGGTTGCGCTGGGTCCGGAGATGTGTGAGATGTTCATTGGCGACGGACTGGAAGTAGCCGCTCGCGCGGTCGAACGGGGCAGTGGGAAACCGGTCTGTAGGGTAGGTGGTAACGGATGCTAGTTCGTTCATATTATAGGTTAGGGGTCTTTTAGTGACAGAACAGCCCGTGGGAGAGTCTCGCGCTTCTGAGATAGCTCCGATGCGAGGAAACGTGAATTGGGAGAGCTGAAGGAGGTAGTCAGCGATTTGGGGGTAGATTTTGTCAAGCACAGCATTGTCGATATCCGTATTCAAAACGTGCTCTTCTTGATCGCCTTCCGTTGGCTTCGCTAGCACGCTCGACAGAAGCGTCCCATCAACATAGTCCATGATGACGAACGGCCCGAGTCCCTGCGGGCTCTCTGCCGTTAAGCCCCAACTGTACACGTGTGGAAGGGGAATCGTGGAGTTTTGGCGCAGGTATTCGATGACCTTGACCTCGTTCGTAGCCTTCTCATCCCTCAGAGCCGTAGCCGTGTGTCCCTTTTTAGGGAATCGGATAATGGCATCCGGCCCTTCCTCAAAGCTGTAGCGGAAGCTGAAGTTGAACGAGCCCTTTAGAAACCCTACATACGTCCCGGTCCCGCCCCCTGGCCGGCGACTCGCGACGAAGGTCGCTAGTTCTCCCTTTGCGTCAAAGAGCTGATTTAGCCAGGCTCTGCATTCGTCATCGCCCTTTGTTTCGGCGATCTCGTCAAAACAGGTCGAGAGCGAGGGTATTTGAGATGACATGAGGAGTTTCGAAAACAAGATGAGAGAATTGGCGGACTTCACGCCTATAGTTTGAGAAAACGACCCTTGTGAGAGGGAACACGGCCGACGCAATTGAGCTTGAGTGGGAAGGACACGGCAAAGGGCTGGATTCCCTGTCTTTACAGCAAGCGTAGAGACAGGAGAGTTGGTCTGGAGCACCCATACATATTGTTGGTTCCATATACTACGAGCTCTCTCGCTCGGCTGCTCCGCAGCCTTACTCAAGGGCTCTCGTTCTCCTCCATGCATCCAGAGGGAAATATAGGTTAAGGGAAGAAGATGTTATTTACAGAAAAACATGGAGAGAGGCATGATTCTAAGCATACAGGACTGAACAGGAAGTCACATAGGCCGCAAAACGAAATAGGAAGTTTTGTAGTCCCGTTAAAACCTTGAATATATATCGATAGATAGACAAGTGCATTTAATGACCCGCCCCACAGGCCCACCTCCACGGGGGCCTGACAGGCTCAACAAAATCGCATGTCAACATAATTAACAGTAATTATTATTAGGTTATATATTAATGACGTATATATGACGTAATTATAATATAATATAATAGATAGATAATGTTAGGTTTTGCAGAGGGTTCAGAAGGCACTAGTAATGTGTAGATATAAGAGAGAGTATTGTATTGTTTTTTCTATCTAGTCTAGCAGGAATAATGCCTTTGTTATATAGATATTCAGGCTAAATATATACCTATTAGCCTGATACTAGAATTATAGGTATCTAGTTGTTTAGAATAATCCCTTATTTCAGGATCTATAGGTTCTAGTAGTTTAGATTAGTCTCTGTTTTAGGTTTTTAGGATCTATAGGTCCTAGTAGTTTAGGAACAGTCCCTGTTTTAGGTTTTAGGATCTATAGGTCCTGGTAGTTTAGAAATAGTCCCTGTTTTAGGTTTTCAGGATCTATAGGTTCTAGTGGTTTTAGGCAGTCTGCTGCAGGTTATGTTTTGACTAGTGCCTGTAGGCCTGTTAGTGCCTGCAGACTAATGCAGGCTAATGCAGGCTAGTGCAGCCTAGTGCAGAGATATATATAGGTTAATGCAGGCAGGTGCCTAAGGCTAATACAGGCTAGTGCAGGCAGATAGATGCTAATCTAGCCTAGTCTAGCCTTAACTAAGATTACTACTAGAATAGGGCTACCTATTCTAATAGTATATAACAATTTTTTTTATATATATAATAAACTAAGATACTAATAATCTATATCCCTATACTCTGTATATAGATTATAGAGGGCTATTAGAATAGGTAGCCCTATTCTAGTAGTAATCTTAGTTAAGACTGTAGGCCTCTTCAGGCCTATACAGCCCCTGATTCAGGGCCCTGCAGCCCCTGATTCAGGGCCCCTGCAGCCTCTGTTTTCAGGCCTATGCAGCCCCTGATTCAGGGCCCCTGCAGCCTCTGTTTTCAGGCCTATATAGCCCCTGATTCAGGGCCTCTGCAGCTCATAATTCAGGGCCCCTGCAGCCCCTGATTCAGGGCCCCTGCAGCCCCTGATTCAGGGCCCCTGCAGCCTCTGATTTAGGGCCCCTGCAGCCCCTGATCTCGGGCCTATGCAGCCCCTGATCTTAGGCCTATGCAGCCCCTGATTTAGGGCTTCTGCAGCCTCTGATTTAGGACCCCTATATAGAGGCCCTCTGATATCTATATAAGAAGGGGATTCCCCTCTCTAGATAACTTTAGAATTAGAATAAGAATAAAACTTCTATCTCTTATATATACACCTTACTTGTCTTCTCTAAACCCTCTGCAAAACCTAACAAAATTAGTTTATAAAGTTACTATTAAATATTATTTTAGTAAAAAGATATTAAATAACTATAAACCTAATATAGTAATATTATAAAGATAAAGTAAAGGAAGTCTATATATAATATTAGCATCTAACTAAAGTAAACCTAACTTAGCTCTTAATTAGGGCTAACTTACCTTTTAATTATAGTAGGTTAATTAAGGAAAGGAAATTAAGAAAGCTAGATAGTATATACTATAAGATAGTATAGCAGAGCAGGCAGCTCTGCTAGCTAATATAAGTAGGCGCCTTATCTAAATTACCTAAGGTTTTTCTAAAAAGGGATTAGTTATCCTATATATATAGTTAGCTATCTAAAGGCTAAGGTTACTATAAATACTATTAAGTAGGTGTAAGGCAACTAGCTTTATATTTTATTTTTATTTTCTCCTTATTAGCTAGGCAGGCAGGCTATCTAAGCTAGCCCTCTTTTTTAAAAGTAGCCCTTAGACAGCCTACCTAAGTATATCTAGAAAAGAGGCTTATATAACTATTCTAATATTAAGATAAGATTATTTTCTCTTTAATTAAAAAACCTATACTATATAGTTAGAGAGACTATTATATATACTATATTTAATATATTATTATAATTACCTAGCAGCTATAAGCTATATATATACCTTTTCTAAAACTAAATATTAAACTAACTTATAAAAAATAGCTACTATAATTAAACTATAGCTTATTAATCTCTTTTAAGTAATTAGTAAACTATTATATTTTAAAGCCTACTAGCCTTATTCTTATAAAGTTCTATAGTATAGCAGTATTATATTATATAAGTTTAACTTGTATATAAAGAAGAATAAATAAGCTTTAATTATATAGTCTACTATACTTATTAGAAGCTACTTATACCTAGGTAGTAATAGTAATATAAGGAGATTATAAAAGGCTTATTAGACTCTTTAGACTACTTTACTTCCTGCTTAGCTCTAGTCTAAATACTAGGCTTAAGTTAAAAGATTAAGTCCTTATAATATACTTCTAATAACTATTTAGTAGTTAGTATAATAGTATTTAAGGTTTATATTAGAATAGGTAGCCCTATTCTAGTAGTAATCTTAGTTAAAACTATAGGCCTAGCCTCTGACTTCAGGCCTAGGCTGCCTCTAGGCCTATACAGCCCTTGACTTTAGGCCTATGCAGCCCCTAATTCAGGGCCTCTGCAGCCCCTGATTCAGGACTTATATAGCCTATACAGCCTCTAATTCAGCGCCCTATAGCCCCTAATTCAGGGCCCCTGCAGCCTCTGTTTTTAAGCCTATATAGCCTCTGATTTAGAGCCCCTGCAGCCCCTAATTTAGGACTCCTATATAGAAGGCCTCTTATATCTATATAAGAAGAGGATTCCCTCTCTTTTAATAACCTTAAAATTAGAATAATAATATAACTTCTCTCTCTTATATATATACTTTACTTATCTCTTCTAAACCCTCTATAAAACCTAATAATTATTAATTAAATTCTAAAAAAGGGTATAGTGCCTACTAATAACTAAACTAGAATCTACTAGCTAAACTCTAACCTACTATAAAAAGAGGCCTACTCTCTAATTCAAAATCCCTTCCTCTCTTCCTCTAATATATATATATACTCTTTAATATAAAAATAATCCTATTATTATCCTTTATTATCTATCTATTATATTATATTATAATTATATTATATATATATTATTAATATATAACCTAATAGGTTATAAGCCTAGCTGCTCCTACCCTTAAGCTATAATACTATACCTTACTAAAAACCTTTAATTAATTCTAGAAGCTTAAAAACCTTCTAGACTAAAACTAACTAAAAATGCTACTTATATTAGAGACCTACTTTTACCCCTAACTAAAGGAACTAAGTCTCTGATTATATTAGGTAATCATAAACTAGTGATAGCTATATGCAAACACATATATAGCATATACACACATACAAACATATAAGGAGGCTATATAATATCTAACCCTTATATTATATAGTTTATAGTATAGCTGCAGAGGGCTTATAGCGCTTATACTATAACCTCTATAGAAATCTATAGATATAGGTAGTTTTTCCCCTTTTTAGAGGTTTTTTAGTATATATATTATATATAGATATATTAGATGCTCTTTATAGGGTAAAGCAGTGTATAATAATAATAATAATAATAATAATAAGTATTATAGTAGTCTAAAAGTAAAAAGTATATTATTTAATAACTAAAGTCTATTTTCTTTTTTTTAAAAAATACTTCTTTTTTAATCTTTTATTTTACTTTTATATTTATATTCCTAATATCTATTTATTAATTTTTTTTACTTTATTTCTTTTAAATATTTATTTTATATTTATTTTTTATTTCTATTTCTTTTTAATAGCTATTTTATTTCTTAAGTTCTTTTTTTATACTTTTATTTTATTTTAAATACTATTTTATTTCTAGCTCTTCTTTTATATATTTATTTTATTCTATATATTATTTTATTTCTAGTTTTCTTTTTATATATTTATTTTATTCTAAGTACTATTTAATTCTTAGCTTTCTTTTTATATATTTATCTTATTTTAAATATTATTTTATTTCTAGGTCTTTTTTTATATATTTATTTTACTTTAAATATTATTCTAGTTTTAGTTTTTTTTTTATATTTATTCTATTTTAGATATTATTTTATTCCTAGCTCTTTTTTAATATATTTACTTTATTATTTTATACTACTTATTTATATTAGAAGGATTAAGGTTTATACTAGGCTCTAAGTAGTTTCTAATTACTAGTTTATTTTTATTATCTTCTCTTCTTTATTTATTTTATTAGTTAGTTAGCTTAAGTATTAGATATAGTCCTTATTAAGACCTAGACTTAATATCTCTATAAAAACTTTTTAGTAGTTAATCTAGATTAATTACTATATTACTAGATACTTTAAGCCTACTTTTAAGAACTAATATTTAAAACTAAGAGTCTCTTATAATATAACAAAATATATAATTTATAGTAGTACTGTTTATAGCTACCTTACTTTACTTTAAGCAGGCCCCTAGCTCTTAACATTTAGGGAATGCTCTGACCAGCTATTACAAGCCAGCATGCCTTCCTAAAAGACAGGCTTATAATACTGCAGCGTATGCGTTGTAGTCCCCTGGTGTTACGGATTGGACCGCCACAAGCCAGGATGGGCGCCTGCAGGGCGGAGAGGAACGGCAGAATGACATGGACACATCCGGAAGGACGACGGAAGGGATTACGTAAGCCAACCAATGGGACAAAGGAGCGACGCCCGCTTGGAGCGAGCGCCCCTAGGAGCGCGCGCCCCCTTGGAACGGGCGCCCCTCGTGGGCAGGACAAAGGGATCACTCGTTATATAAGGACGGGCCTTTACCCAGTAGATAGACACTTCTTTCCTTACTCTCCAGTAGTCAATCATACGACAATCTTAGGATTATCCCACCAGAGACTTTGAAGCCTTCAGTTGACGCACCGCTCGAGACTCCCAAGTCTCTCACGATACGACTACACGACATACTGTGTTACTGTCCTACGGTTACCTCACTTACTCAATCAGGCCCTTGGCTCTTGACGTTCAGGGAACGCTCCGACAAGCCATTACAAGACCCACTTGCCTTCCGGGAAGACAAGCTTGTAACACCTGGCAGCTGCAGCGCGAACTGTAAGGTGTAAAGGTGGACTTCTTAGTTGGCTAACTGTGTGCAAAACAAAGCGAAGTTGGATGACTAATCTGACGCTGGGTAAACCTTAGCATAATAATAATAATAATAATAATAATAATAATAATAATAATAATAATAATAATAATAATAATAATAATAATAATAATAAT
>JAMAJV010000010.1:867614-889995 GCA_023628835.1 Sordariomycetes sp. S4602
AAAGGTTAATTCTCTCCTTCTCTTTTCTAAAGCAGGCCTGCTATTATAACACTGCTTATATAATACTAATCTTTTTTCTACCTTATTAAGTATTGCTAAAAAAACCTAGAAAGTTAGGAATTAGGCGTTTAAAGATAACCAATATTCTATTAGAGTTGTTAGTTATTTAAGCATGCAAGCTATTAGCAAGGGTGCCATCGGTCTGATGTGCGCGGCCCGAAGCGCGGCCGGTTCCGGTACATGGCATGGAGCAAGGGTCACAGTGCTAACACCACCATGGGGGATGAGGTATGTAACAAAGGGGGGTATGCAAGTGCTAGAAGAAACTGCCCCACCACCGCTTGGCGCGCCGTGCTACTTTTTACCAGTGACATCAAGAGAATTTTATCGCGCCAAACTTCACATTCTTATCGGTTTCTGCAAGTTTGACCATGGCGAGTCCGATCGCCCCTTTAAGACCCGCGAGGGCTCCTACGGGACCTTCGCCACACTCGGTAGAACAGCGGTATTGGAAATCATTCAAGAATCACATCCTTCTGCCCTCACCAGCAGGTTTTGCCGTTACCTCGATCAGCCATCCTGGCGCTTCAACGACCGCCGTCCAAGCCAACACAGACACATTTGCTGTGACGAGTGGCACCAGAATACAACTCTACTCGGTTCGCACACGCAAGCCAACGAAGACGATAACTCGATTCCAGGATGTTGCGCGCAGCGGCGACATACGGAGAGATGGGCGGGTACTGGTTGCAGGAGAGGACACTGGTCGGATCCAGGTTTTCGACATGGGCTCGAGAGCCATCCTCAAGACATGGGACACACACAAACAGCCGACATGGGTCACGAAATTCTCACCGACGGAATTGACCCGCGTTCTCAGTGCTAGCGACGACAAAACAGTTCGGCTTTGGGATCTGCCGTCCGCAGATCCCGTCAATACCTTTGTCGGCCACGAGGACTATGTGCGATGTGCCAACTTCGTACCAGGCTCAATGGCACACCTGGTCGCCTCCGGGAGTTACGATTCGACCGTTAAACTTTGGGACCCACGAGCCGGGACCAACTCGGCGATTATGACCTTTAAGCACGCCGCTCCCGTAGAGGCTGTGCTGCCCATGCCGTCAGGCACCATGCTTCTCGCTGCCTCTGGAAATTCAGTCAGTGTTCTGGATATGGTTGCGGGGCGCCCCCTACAAATGTTGTCAAACCACCAGAAGACAGTCACCTCCTTGGATCTAGCATCTGGTGGTCGGCGGGTGCTTTCCGGCGGCTTGGATGGGCACGTGAAGGTCTACGAAACGACGGGATGGAACGTTGTGTCGACGTCGAAGTATCCAGCTCCCATCCTCTCACTTCGGATGGTCGGCACTGGTGGAGCGGACCAGGTAGACCAGACAGACCGGCACCTCGTCGTCGGCATGTCATCTGGTGTCCTTAGTATCCGCACACGGCTCACCAGCAGCCAGGCGGCCAAGGAGGAACAACGCGAAAAGGGGATGAACGCCATGCTGGCGGGAGACCTAGCGTCGTATGACGCCAAAATGGCGAAGCGGAAGCGGATGGCCGCGGACAAGAAAAAGCTGGACATGGTCGGAGAGGGGGGCGATGTGCTCATTGCGCACGGTCCGAATGGAAAAACGCAAAAGGAACGGCCGTGGCAGAAGAAACTGCGGCACGGCCGCTCCGCTGCGGCGCTGGATGAGGTGTTGAGCAACAAATCTTTCGAGCACGGGCCTGTCAACGTGCTCACGCTGCTTCTTACATTGAGGCACCGCGGCATTATGCGCGAGGCCTTGGAAGGACGGGACGAGAACACAGTGCAGCCGATCCTCAGGTGGGTATGCAACCACATATTCGATACCCGGTATGTGAGCGTGTGTATCGAGGTTGGGATGCACCTGCTGGAGCTGTATTCGGGCTATATCGGTTACTCTGCCGAGCTTCGAGAAGGGTTCCGAACGCTACACAGGAGGGTGACGGTGGAGGTGGAAAGGGCGCAGGTGGCATGGGAGACGAGCGGAGCGCTGGAGAGCCTCATGGACGGCGGGGCATAGGCTAGGAGGCGAGTTGAGCTGGGACATGGTCAACAGTGAAATGACCGCGCCGGAGAGTGGACTGAGCGCGCTGGACCTTACAGCCTCCATCGGTGCCCGGCAGAGGCTGGAGCAAAGTGTACGAGATGTCGAGTGATGGCCGAGCCCGGCACACGCCCGCCCAACCCTCTCGCCGTACGCTGCGTGTATTCGGTTCGCTGGGAAGCGCTGGCGCAGGTTGGAGTTGCTGGGCAGTCGGTGGCCCCACTTCGACCCCTCGGCGGGGTCCTCCGGGGCTTTCCCCGCAGCGCGAGTGTTGTACTCGGTGGGTATGTCAAGATACACGGCATGTACTGCAAGAAGATAGATAGATGCGGGTTGTATTACGCTAGGTAATTCTGGAATGGTCTTCTCCGCCGCCCGCGGGGCTTCGATTTATAAGCGAGTGCCGCTCACCCACCCCACGCCACGCTATTTGACGCAATAGCGCTGTGCTAGCGATCTGAGGATGGGAAATTTGTATCTACTCCGTTGTCGCACTCGGATCTCTTCCCGACAAGCTGCGCGCCTTCCTCCTCCGTTGACGGTCCTGGCTCCGACATGACGGCCTGAATCCCCGAAGAACCCCAGTTCCGATTTTGCAAGCTGCCGCGCGCCAAACCTGCCCGCGCGTGAGGGCCTGCCCGGCAACGAGAGGGTCGCTCTTGGTCACCGATTAGTTAAACCCGTCCACTCAGACAGAGTTCAACTCCCCCCTCCTTCCGTCCCCCGGGACCAGAGTTTCCTCATGGGGCTGCTGTTGGTTCACCCTCCCCCTCGTGTCGTCTTCGTGGCTGACCCGGCCAATACAGAGCGTTGGGCACTGCGCTCGAGTGGGAGCAAGCGAAAGGCAAGGCAGACCAGGTGAGGTCGTGGGGCATAAAGGTTCGAGATGACCACGTCGTCCGCGTTCGGGCGATAGCTGCTGAAACCACCTGACAGCAACTACTGGAGATATGGAACAAGGCGAAGGGGAAGGAGAGGGATGCCATGCTCTGGGGCGATGAGGTATGATGGACGCGGATACGACGCCCCTTGCGTGGCCGGTTGATGGGCTGAACATCATCGGCAGGTCGAATATCTTGTAGTCGACTACTCGCCGTCAAAGCCATCCGTACTACTGTCCCTTAGGCAGTACGAGATCCTCGAGGCACTCGAATCGAGCCGCACGAAAGCACCGGACGGTGGCGCCGCCACGGGACAGGAGAATGGGGGGCATTCTAGGTTGGTCTCTTATCGCAACTGGCATGGCACGGAATGAAGGAACTAATCGACCAAGTTCCGACTCCACGCCCGTGTTTCACCCGGAGTTCGGGCGCTTTATGCTGGAGGCAACTCCTGGGAGCCCCTGGGGTATCGGCTTCAGGGAGCTTCTGGACGTTGAGCCGGATATGAGACTCAGGTGAGGTCCTGCCGTGTATGTACGCGGAAATAAGCGTGTGGCTGAGACGGTCCTGGCAGGCGAAAGATCGCGAAGCTACACATGCGCCCCGACGAGTATCCGATCACGCTCACCACCTTCCCCCGCTTGGGTTCTCCTGGCCAGTTTTCTCTGCCGTACTATCCCCCGTCCGGGCCAAGGTTGCGATCACAGTTCGTCCCAGACGAGATAGCAAACCCTCATATTCGCTTCCCAACTCTGGCTGCCAACATCCGCTCCCGTCGTGGGCGTAAGGTGCAGGTCAACGTACCCGTGTTCAGAGACACCAAGGTGCCCGAACCCTGGAAGGATCCGACCGTCAATCGCGACCTTCACAACTGGCCGGAAGATGACGATGTCCGCAACGGTGCTGCTCCCGATAACTTCATCCACATGGACGCCATGGCCTTCGGCATGGGAAGTTGCTGCTTGCAGATTACCTTCCAGGCGAAGAACATCACCGAGGGCCGGCAGATGTACGACCAGCTTAGCCCGCTTGGGCCCATCATGCTCGCGCTTACAGCGGCGACGCCCATCTACAAAGGGTTCCTGGCCGACACGGATGTTCGGTGGAACCAGATTAGCCGCTCGGTTGACTGCAGGACGCCTGAGGAGCTGGGCGAAAAGGTACGACTCCTGACTGGCAGAGTGACCTCTTGTCCCAATAGCCGCCCGCTGACGTGTCAAAGCCCTTGTCGGAAAGCCGTTGGCGGATTCCCAAGTCCCGCTACGCCTCAAACTCTACGTATATCTCCACTGACTCGAGGCTTCGCCCGGAATATATGGACCCAGACCTCGTGGTCGATGAGGACATAAAGGCTCAACTCCTAGCAGGGGGAATGGATGACAGGCTTGCCACTCACTTCGCCCATCTGTTTATCCGGGACCCCATTGTCATCTTCGAGGAGGATCTCCAGGAGCTCGACCTGAACAAAACAGACCATTTCGAAAACCTGCAGTCGACCAATTGGCAGCACATGAGGTTCAAGCCCCCACCAGCGGATAACAGCATCGGCTGGCGCGTGGAGTTTCGTCCCATGGAAATCCAGATCACCGATTTCGAGAACGCCGCTTTCTCGGTCTTCCTCGTCCTCGTCACGCGGGCTATCCTCTCTTTCGACCTCAATTTCTACATCCCCATCAAGAAGGTTGACGAGAACATGGAGCGAGCCCATGCCCGGGATGCCGTACTTGATGGGAAGTTCTACTTCCGCAAGGACCCCTTCCCTGCTCGGCCATCTCGCTCACAGTCCCAAGTGAGGGGTGGCGGTGAACGGTCGAACGGGGCAGGTTTGGACAGTCCCTCTACGCGACCCTCTACGCCGGTTATACCAGTGGAGGACGAGTACGAGGAGATGACGATCGATGAGATCATGAACGGGAGCTCCCGCGGTTTCCCCGGCCTGGTGCCCATCGTGGAGAGTTACCTTGACGGGGTAAACGTTGACATCACAACCCGATGCGAGCTGGAAACCTACATCGACCTGGTACGGAAGAGGGCCAGTGGTGAGCTTTCCACCGCGGCGAGCTGGATACGAGATCTTGTCCGGGCGCATCCCGCGTATGGGTTTGACAGCGTGGTGAGCGATGAGATACAGAAGGACCTCGTTGCATGGGTAGTAGCTATTGGGGAGAAGGAGACAGCTGGGGAGGGTCTGTCCGTCCCTGGCGTACCGGACTTGTCGAGATTAATAGGCAAGTTCCGGTGCGCGTGAGAGCTTACGGACAATTAAAATGACCTGTTCATGCAGTGCTGCTCCGTCATAGTTAGGGGTAGAGCGTCATGGCGCGAGTGTCCTTGCGATGTCATAACCGGGATGATCTGGGCTATTCCTGACTGGGGACCATGAGCCACCGCGTAGGCAATACCTGCTGCCCCTGGAAGTAGTTCGAACACTGGCTCTTGTCACAGCTACAGCGAAGAAGAAAGCTCTTTGCTGTCGTGAATAGATGACCCAACTGTCCAGTCATCTGGCTTCCACCGAGCCATCACACATTGCCGCACAAGGCTGAAGGCTGGGTTTAACCCAAGGCCTGCATGGAGCATGTGGGACACATATCATGTTTTAGAATGTGAGGTGCCACGCTTGGCAAGGATTGCGGAGGCGCGCTTTTGTGAGCAGGAGAGGGTGTATAGCGCAAACACTGTCAACGCTAAGCCCCCAACTTGTTAACAGTCATGCACCGGGTTGGCGTCCTATGACGGGCAATAGTAAAGATCACCGCAATGGAACCCGACGAGCTCCTTCCCGCAACTCGCACCACCGGGGTCTTGAAATAATTTGGTTAAACCCATTGCTGGGGGCGTTTGTCCGATTACTTTTTCCGGGTCCATAAGTACGTGAAGAACGGGATGTAGCTAACGCGATTCGACATGAATGAAACCAAGATGACGCCGTCCTTATGTCCGTGATGCTGAGTCCCAAGTATAGCGGAGAAACAAAGAGGAAAAAGCCGTGTGAGCGAGGGCTTCCAGAAGACGAGTGCGGGAAGTAGGTTAGATGAGGAAGGGAAATATGCTGTGGAGATGGCTGATGAGGGAAGGAGTGAGTCGGGGGAGGGGTAGTTAGAGGGGCTATTATTGCCAGTCTTGGATAGATAGAGACCGGCATTGGCGCACCCACCCACCCCAAGCAATATATACTTTGGGGGACAGAAGAGAGGTGGATTGGCCCTCCCCTCAGAGACTGGTATCGCCGGCGAGGAGGTCAAGTGGTGCTGTCCATGAACCACAGCGAGCTGCGCCAGCCATGACGTACCGGCCGAGGCTGGCAAGAACGGGACGACGTCGTGGCGTGGAATGCTCGCGTGGCCAGCATTGACATGAAAACTCATACAATGGCTTCAATTGACGTGGAGGACCGAGGTCAAGGTCAGAGGAGTGTCGAACGAAACAAGGCGAACTAGAACACTCGGGAGCATCAGCTCAGCTTGCCTCGTCGGCTTGCCTTGGTCGTATTGATCGAGCCTCGAGTTGTCGCTTCCTCTCCAGCTTAGCGTAGTGCAGCCCGCAGGCATTGCAGAGTGTTCTTGCACCATCCGGTCCCCTCCTCCACTCAGGGGTATCAATCCGGTTGCAACTGTGACATCGTCCAGGAGGCGCAGCACGCTGTAGGAAGAAAGAGTTAGTCGGTGTTACGATCGAGTGACACTGCCCAGCCGGAGATCCGGCTCGGGCCCCGCAAGGGACGAATTCTTACCCCACGCCTCTTTTTCACCTCCGTGGCCCCTCCATACGCGACCTGCTTCGGCCCGTCGTACATCGCGGTATCCTCCTCTTCAAATGGCGCCTTTCCCTTGGCCTCTCGCGGAATCTCAGCCCTGTTATGCTGCTGGACCAAGTCCCTCACGCTTTCCAGAGACCTGCGAATGTATTCAATGTTCCCCAACATGTCCGCAACCTCCCTTTCTGACGGTAGTCGTTCGGGTATCGGGCGTGAGGGGTGTTGCTCTTGAGCAAGCTTGCCGTAGCCTTCGGCAAAAGTGAAAATTGTCCTCGAGGACGACGCAATCTAAGTCCTGGTCAACATACAGAACACGCAATCGTCGACGAAACTGTAGCGTCGGGAGGGAGTTCATATGGGATAGAAACCCACCCTATTAAGCCACTCCTGGTATGTCCAGGTGTCCAGGTGGCGATTCACAGTCATGTCGTACCTTGCCCTACCAAGGAGATTCTCGTTGTCTTCCGGTCTAGGATGAGGGCCCCGCTGAGGATCAAACGGGGATGGTACCAAGGGGCCGGGATGTCTGGGGGATACAGGGTACGGTGACGTTTGGGGTAGCTGGGAGGTGGCCGAATAGGGGGCGATGGTAGGAGGGTGGTGGTAGGCTCCGTTGGCGGCATGCTGGTCTGCTACCCTATCCGATTCTAGGCGAGGCTGATCCTGCTTTGTGGGTGGGCTTGGGTGAGTCGGAGAGAACGAGTTCAAGGGGCTGGGACCTGGGCGGCCGGTGTATGCGTGGGTCCTGGACGGGTCGCTAAAGGCCGGGGCCTGCTCTGGTCTTGACGGGTACGACGAGGCGGGATGAAGCGGTTGCGGCGAAGATCCCTTATCGAGACCAGGATGCGAGTGTGAGTCCATAAAAGGACGTGGCGACGCGGAGAACGGTGCTGGAAAACTTGGTATTGACCCGGGAGTTTGCGATTGGGAAAGGCCGCCGACGGGACTTCCCGCCATGACTTCTGAAAGAGAAGGTAACGACTGCCGAGGGGGAGCACCCTCGGCTGGATCAGAAACCCTTCGCGGCTCGACCGGCGAGATCATGTCTGTCATGGTGGGTGGAGCGGGTGTATCGGGGTAGCTGGGGCTGTAGTTATGCGGCTGAGAGTGCGCGGCTCCGGTGCGTAGAAGAGTGGCCGTCGCCATTTCGTGAGGATCTCGATGTCGTCGTTCCGGTGGCTCCTGTTGACCACGTTGAGCAGTGTGGAGGTCGTCTCGACTATTATTTCGGGCTGATGTGACACGACTATAGTGCTCCACGTTAGCCTCAAGGGACATGGTCACCCTGTCTGGCGCCCACGCCGCCGCACGATCGTCTCGGTGACGGGGTCATTCCAAGCCAGGAGATGGCTCCCATCTCGATATCGAGGTGAGAGAACCAGCTCAGGAGGGCGGCCACGAGACACTGGGCGTTCGCGAACAGCCCTAGGGTGTGGCGACTCGGCCGCTACAAGGCAGGACTAACCTTTGTCTTGCGCCAACTTCGCTCGCGTCCATAGCGGGACAGATAGCGACGCGGAGTGGTTAGGTTACCAGGGTCGTGACGACGATGTTGCGGTTGTGGCGGACATCTGGGCGGGGCGGGCGGACGTGACGAGAGCGGCGGGTTTGGAAGGGCGGCGCGCGAGATAATGAGACCGACGTCGGTTGTGGGGCGGAAAGATTGGAAGGGAGATGGGGAGGAGGGTGAAAGGCAGGACAGGTGACGTTGGGGCGATCGATGACGGGAGTCTCGACAATTACGCAGGGTGCTGTTTAAGCTACCCGGAAATATGGGCTCGGGTAGATTTGGACCCAGTCGGGGGCGGCGAGGGTGGCCCAGGGAATATAAAGACACCGTCCCTGGTCAAGTAAGTACCAGCGCAGATTGGATGGGTCACGTCTTGCCGCAGGTGGCCTTGGACGGGATGTGGCACAGGGTTGGCCGACTGCTGGGGGGGGGGTCAAGGTACAGAGGATGCCGTCCCATGCCCTCCTTGTTGTACTCGGTATGGATGCTTGGTTGGGGGCAGGCTAGCACGGAGTATACAAGTACGGAGTACCTTGGCCCATCATACTTGTAGAGCAGTTAGCAATTACATACGCACAACAAGTACAAACATCCACAGCGCGCACCGGCGGCATAATACAGCAAGCCCGACGGAGTCAAGAGGATTGAGGAAATATGACAAGAGTAGTGCAGCTCAGAGAGGGAGCAGGTGCCCGCACGGTACAACGAAACCTGCCGACCTTACGAGGCAGGTCTTAAGGCGAGGTCCACCACAGGTGCGTGTACTTGGTATGCACGCTAAAGCCAACATGAAAAAAAAAACATCGAGGTCTGTCGTTCTTTTTCAAGGCAATGCTATCAGGCCCACAGACTGCTGGACTTGCCCCATTTTAGCTCCGCCGGCCCACAACCAGGAGCTGTCACGGAAGATTTCTTGTTCCCCTTTCCTCTCTGACTGGCTCGAACCCCCGAGGAAGATCTTTCGCCATCATGCCGCGAGCTTGGGCGCCAGAGCATGCTTATCCGGCCGGGGGGAACCGGTATTTGATGAGCTGATCCCACGCCCTCGTCACCCTGCCCCACCCCCCGCACCAGACTTTCATGGCATCGATTTTCTCTCGCCAGGGTCCATCCTTGCCAGGGCTTGATGCTGACACCACGCCCCGCGCTCAGTCCTCGGTGGCTGGGATGTCACCCACGAATACCCAGTACATGGTCGGACACGAGCTCCCTCTCCCGCGGGCTGTCGAGATGCCACGGCAAGCTCGGATCCTATTTAACGCAGAAAAGAAACAGCCCCAGATCGCCATGCCGGAGGGCCTATCGAAGTCAAGGTAATCACCACATAGTCGGCACGAGGTCCAAACCCGGTGTTTTCGGTAGGTTAGGAGAGAGCCTTGGTCGGAAGCAACCCCCTGCTCGTTCTCCAGCGCGCGAAATGCGCGAAGTAATAATAGTGGGACTGCGGTGAGCTTGGCGCGCAGGATCTGAGATGGGACT
Source organism: Sordariomycetes sp. S4602 (assembly GCA_023628835.1). NCBI lineage: Eukaryota > Fungi > Ascomycota > Sordariomycetes > Sordariomycetes sp. S4602. Next base: position 877,320 of record JAMAJV010000010.1, read on the forward strand.
TTTCGCGCCAAGATCGAACGTGGCATCCGTGGGTCTTGCTGGTGGAAGTTGGTACACTGTGCGCCACGAGGATGATGTTGCAACTGCCCTGCGCGAAACCCAAGTGACCGAGTTCCTCTCAGCGAGCACGGTAACCGGGCTGGACGTCTATCCATTGCCTACAAGTACAGTACTTGCTTGTATGTACTGTACTCCTTTGGGGCGCGGCCCTGCGCTGCTGGCCACTGGCGCCGATCAGCGAGGATTCGCTTTCGCTTTATTTGGCAACGCGCGAAGCGGGAAGGCGTTGGAGGATCAGCGTCAAGGCCTCCAGCCGCCTCCTGGCTCCGTCCACGGTTGGAGCAGATCCGGCTTCCATCATCAAGTTGACACCTCGCCGGGGCCTCCAAGCATATGAATTCCGGCCGTCAGCCATCCTCCTCATGTCGCCTTGCACGAAGAAAGCGAGCCCTGGCGACGATTCCAGCCTCCATTCCCGAACGAAGGAGTCGTCCCAGAGAGACGGAAAGGGTAAGAAGGCCGGCCCGCTCATGTCATACGGAGTACTTCGTCCTGTGCGTTCCTATATTTGGAGCGACATGGGAGGGAAAATTGGTGGGCTGGCCCAGGTCGCTCTTAGCCAGTTAGCACTCGTCCTTGCCGCGACTCGACCGTCGCCTCAGATTAGCGGCACCCGCCACTCTGGTCCTCGGAGATGAACCCGCAGAGGGCCCATCCTCGTCGCTTTGTCTATGGGTGCACAGGTACCAACCGCGTGCCCGTATGTACTTTTACAAAGTACTTTTTTGGCTCCGTGGAAAAATTATTCCTCCGTCCCTTCCTGGATACCCGACACAGTGTCCCGGTGTTTGGGAATTCCGTCGAGGCGCGTGGGGTTTGAGCACACAGAGAAACGAACCCGCGTCAGGACCCATTCTTTGCGATCCGAAGATCGGGGGAGGCAAGATAGCGGCTTGAGCCGGAGCCAACGCGTGTTCGAAGGGCAGTTCACAGCGACTGGCCGTTGGCCTTTCCGGTTGCTGACCTAGATGAGACGGCACACGTGAGGAACGCTTCGCTACAGGTACGATGATTTCCGAGTTCTTTCCGGGCAAAGGACCCTGGACGATCGCCCCGGTTAGCGCCATGCTTGATGTGCCAGGCGCATGTGCTCGTACCCGCCCCAACACAGGTGCCGCGCCGCAGCAGATTTGTGTGCTGTTCGTAGAGGGCCTGTCTTCAACCAATCCGGTTCGCGCACAGGAGAACATGGAGCACGGCGAATGCATCAGACGACAGCGAAAGTTCTCCATCAAGATCAAAAAGCCGCCCGCTCTGTTCTAGTACAGGCACCGATGCGTAATGCCGAGCGTGGGCCGTCCGATATTCAAAGATCAACGGCGATCGCCATGAGCCCTCTGACGATCCCCGGCAGTCTCCATTTTAATACAGGGCAGGGCCGATGGAATCATCATACTCGGTAGGGCGGCAATACTGCACGGACGTGTCCAAGTCTATCCTCGTGCTCCAGGATCACCGCGTCGATATGGGCTTGACTTCTCGAACGATCTTCGAACCCAGAGAGATTGCCTTCGCGTGTACGAAGTACTCCGTGCGGACGCGGCGCTGTGGGCAGACAGCTGGAGGAGATTCCGCGGGCACTATCGATCGGAGTACATACACCCATCGGTGCAGGGCGGGATGGAACGCAACCCATATTTGGGGCGACCAAGAACTTGTAGGGCGAATCAATGGTTGGGACGGGCGTGGTCAGGGCTCTTCATATGGGGAGTATCCCGTTTCTGGGGGAGTCCTGTCGTCATGCAGAGGACGATGTGATGGCGAGAACGACAGGCCGACGACACGAGGAGGGTGTCACAACAGCACGCCTGCCACGTATCTCGTGCGAGCCCCCTTTTCACTTGGAGAGCGTTTGTAATAGAGGATGCCACCACCGCTGCAACTTTTCAAACAAATGGCGGGCCCGTCCGAGGGGCCCTCTGAATGCGCACCACCTGTGGGTTCATCCAACAGCCATGTTATCTGGAGGATCGCCTGCGCACAAACTCGCAGGCAAGCTGACGGTCTTCGGTTCCCCACATTCGGCCGCACACTGGTCCGCAGAAAGCTTGGCTGCTGGGGTCGTCTCCCAAAGAGGCAGTGGCAGCACCCGTCACATGCATATCACTGTGCCGCTCCAGCCGGCTTGGAAATTGCGTGGAACGCCGGGACAGGGGTCGATAACGGAATTTAATTATGTCCCCCCCCCCCCCCCCCCCGCTCCCCCCTGTCGGGCTGGCGAGCAAACTTCTCATAATGGGCGGCGGCACCTGATGCATCTCTGGCAGACAGGATGGAGGGATGAGCGGAGCAACGGCTTCATATCCCGCATCCGCCCCCTTCCAGTGCACTTGTTAGACTCCCCTACAAAAGCATCATGGGCACCAACCAAGGCTCTCTCTCTCGCCAGTCTCCGCCACGAAAGGGAAAGAAAGTACCCCATACTCCGTGCGTCCCGGGTGAACCCCACCACTCTTCCAGCGGGACGGGAGCCACGGTTCGATTCGATTCGATCCTCCACGATCTCGATCCAAGTCGATGCGGTGGCCACATCCCAGTGGCAGGTACCCCGTACTTCGTCCTTCCGCCATTCTCGCTCCTGGGATGGCTGTGGAGCCCGATCGCTTGGGTTGCGACGAGACGCGAGTCCCGAATAGGAAAGACACCCCCGTCCGAGCTATGCCGGAATTGGAATGATATTTCCAGCAGCATGTCTTTTTTGGACACTGTGCTGAATGGAGTGAGGGACGAGGGCTACCAGGCTCGGAACATACCTGGAACACGGCGATCAAGGCTTGTCCGGTTAACCTTGTCGGGGCCTCTCCACATTGGCTGCAACGTTAACCCCCTCGAGAGGGGGTCGAGGCCTCGAGCGGAATCTCGGCACTAGCCCGACATAGTATTAGCTTCACGACTCGAAGGTCGGTCTGGAGCGGCATTGCGGGCACTTGTAGCGTACGGAGTATGCGATGCGGAGCAAGTAAGCAGGCTCATGGCAAGGGCAGAGACAGTGACTACCGAGTAGATCAATAGTTTCCTTCTTGGCTCAGATGGCAAGTGCTCGTACTATTGGGCATTGGCGTTGGGACAGAGATACCACGCCTCTTTTACCCCCTTGCCACATCCAGTCTCCTGGATGCTCGCTGGGACACCCACCCATGGCTGTCACCGCAGGCGCCCCACCAAGGCAATCCGATGAAGGATGGCGACTGGCTACCCCGGGGTGCCGCGCAGTGGTGGTGATGTTCGGCTGTCAGATTTTCAGCCTCCACAAGGATTCCGCATCATACGGCGCATAACTGGTTACTTCCAATTCGGGACTGGCCCAAGCTGAAGGATGCGCTCCGCCAGGAGTGCTGAGCCCCCCTGAACGCTTCGTGCGAGGTTCGAATGTGTCCGGGAACAGCCGGAAGCCCAGCGCGGCCAGGGCTTCAAACCGCGACACTGTCGACCCCGATGGTGATGCCATCCACACCTCGCTTGGGGGGGTCGAGCATTAAGGGTCTTTCAGATATCCGCAGCCAACGTGGGATCAAGGAACACCAGGCCAAGGGCCCTGCACCACAAGTACAGCCCTAGCATTCCCGCCTGCTGCCACTTTATCCCGACGCCCGCGATCCGCCGCCAGTGTCCGCAACTCAATTTTCAACCTGGCAGGTGAATCTTCTTCGAGACAGCGCAGGCCCCCACCCACCCATGTCCCCGTGCTGCCCACCCTTGCATTGCGTTGACGCCAGGCCACACCGGTGTCGTTCGTGGGACGTGCCACAACGTCAGACATTGCTTTTCTCGGCTCCGGTATCAAGTACCTGGAGCTTGAAATATGGGGTGCTGTATACTGTGACCTTGGGGGGGACCACGACCCAGACCACGCAATTGGAAGCGGAGCCGGCGCTTTGTCCCCCAGGTTCTCGGAGGATATTCATACCGCTCACATGCTTGGCGCACCCCGATCCCACACACCAGCGCGGGCTATTCTTACTTTTGTCCCGCCCAGACGGGCAGCCTGGAGATGCAAGGAGGATAAGCGAGGTCAGATTTAACCTTGGCTCTCCTTTCCACATGGGCCATCGGAGATCGACCATCGACGGGCCAAGCCGGCCGAGCCCACGCATGGCCCAATCTGGACACGAGATTGTTGCCGATACGGGTCGGGATTCGCTGGCCACGCTCGGTCGCACAGCCGCACACCCTGCGGAAAGCGAAAGCGAAAGCGATGTGTCGTATCTCGCGCCTGGCATTGGGAAGAGAAGAGCGGGCCAAGCACCTTCTTGTTGCACTGTCACATCGCCCTCCTCCGGCGGTGCATGACGAAATTGCGGCGCGGAGGGGAAAATACTTGTACCAGTTCCCAGCCCTCCCCCACGAGACAGCAGATCTGCAGCACACGTCTTCTTTCCATTATTGAGGCAGGCAACCGCCGTGGGAGCTGCCTGCCTTGGCTCCCTCGCAACGCCCCCCTCTCCCCCGGCTCACCGTCAGAGGGGGCAATTCAGAGGACGCAGAGGTCAGCACCAGGGAATCATTGCCCCGGGGTCGCGGAACGAGCGGGTCCAGGCTCCGCCCTGCGCCAAGACCACTAGCGGGAAGAGGATCGTTCGACGGCGGAGAGGGGTTCTGGTCGATCTGATGGCTTGGGGCGTGGGGCGCCGTCGAACGAAAAAAAAGCATCGATATGACCGATATCTGTGGGGCTGGGCGAAAGCGCGAGCGAGAACACGCACGGGGAAAGGGGGGGACGAAAGAGACGTGTTCGGGACGAGACCCGTGGTGTGCGGTTAGTGCAGTTGTAGCCTGCGGAAGTACCCGGTACCCGCTTATTCCGTCGAGTCGAGCGTAAGCGACAGGGTCCAAGACTCCGTCATCCGGCCACGCTATCGAATGGAGAACCACGCCCCCCGCACCACCTCCTTTTTCCCGATTCGGCTCGCGACCCGTGTGGGGAGTACGTTGTATTAGGGAGAAGAAGAAAAAGAGGGAAGAAAAGACCACCCGATCCAGACCTGGGCTGGCAACGGCCGGCAATCGACTTCCGAGGGCGCGGGCTTGGCCTGGTTGGGGGCCGCCGTAATTACGGCACCGCGTATTGTTGGGAAATGGGCTGCGACGCTGCGATCGGCAACACGCCGGCTCAAAAGAGCAAACACCACGATATTGCATCTCTCATCACCGGCCAGGGCGTGCGTCGATCAGGCCCTGATTAGAGCTCGCCTGGAGAAGAGGAGATTTCGCGTGACGGCGGGATTGCGACGCCGCTTCCGGTACGCCCAGTGCATCGCCGCGACGAAAGGGGGCTGATGGGCTTGCATCCCCAGTGCCATCTCTTGTTGATACCAACACCAGCGTGATGTGAGCTAACAGGGGCCCCGGTTGCCTCTCGCGCTTGCCCCCCTGTTGTGTGCCCTACGCGTGCCCCTCCCCATCTCGTCATACTTCGTACTCGGTAGGGGGCATGTCCTGCCGATGGCTCCCACCAGAGCACGCGGAGTGTTTTCCGGCACCCATCCCACAGCATCCCAAGGCAGTGTAACCTTGAGGGGGGGAAGGGGCAGAAGAGGCCATGGGGGGGAGAGGGCAAACGCTAATATGTGGGGACGTGGGAAGGGAGGTTTAGGAGGGAGGGACAGGTCACCGGTTACAAATGCAAGCTGGGGGCCAGTGTGGGCGAGGTGAGATGAGTGGTTGGACGAGCTTTGCATTTCACCCTCTGCACGACTCGTGGGGCTTCCCCGAATACGGCATGCAGTCGGGCTAATTATCGAGGTCCCTGTCGGTTTGCAAGTTCCAGCAGGTCCCGAGGGACACCGCCTGTTCTACACCTGCAGAGCCAGATCCTCCCTGTTCGCATGGCTGCCCCCTATCCAGGCCATCTTCGGGTCGACCCGCTCACTTGTCGTCTTCGTGCCGCCCTCTGCCCCCCACCCCCCACCTCCTGGCGTGCGGACGATGATCCTGTCCCCAGCGTTCATTGGCGCCGAGTTCTTCGAGCCGAGGTTGCAGAGCCGCTCTTCGTACTCCGGTTCGCTCTCTCCGCTGCCGGTGTCGGGCTTGCGCACCCTCCGCACCCACAGGTTAAGGCCGGCCTGGCCGTCGCCACCGCCGCTCAGGCCGTACGGTCTGTAGACTCGACGCTCGCTAAGGATAGACGCTTGTACGGGGATGCGGAACTCAATGTCGCGGACAACGCCATCGCCCCCGCGGTGCTGGCCGACACCACCAGAGGCCTCGCGTATAGAAAACTCACGAAGTATGACCGGGTATCGTCTCTCGAAGACCTCCGAGTCAGTGATCCGAGTGTTCGTCATGTGGGTGTGGACACCACTCGTCCCTTCCCAGTCCTTCCCAGCACCGCTGCCCCCAGAAATCGTCTCGTAGTAGCCGAATCCCTTGACTTCCTTTTCGCCGTTGAGATTTCCGCCAAAGCCAAACGTAAGGTTGTTGCAGTCGCCCTGGCTGGCAGCACAGGCTTCGAAAGCCTTGAACACCACGTCGGTAACCCGCTGGCTTGTCAACACGTTGCCTCCAACAACGGCTGCGCCATCCGACGGCGACAGGAGTGACTTGGGTGGAATCTTGACCTTGATGGGCTTGAGGCACCCTTGGTTGAGAGGGATGTCTTCCGAGATCATGCAGCGGAGGCAGTATATGATGGCGCTGTAGGTAACCGCCTCGGGTGCGTTGATGTTGCCGTAGACCTCCGGACCCGTGCCCGCGAAGTCGAATATCGCCTCGCCATTGTCCGGGTCTATCGTGATATTGAGCTGGATAGGGCTTCCGTCGTCCATGTGGTCGATCGCAGACAGGTCCTTCCCAGCAAACCTCTGGTGCATTTCTTTCAGCAGCTGTCGCACACATTGTTCGGCGTTGTTTTGAATGCTGTGCATGTAGAACTGGACCGTCTCCTCTCCGTACTCCTCGATCAGCGATTCTATAAGCGATATGCCCTTCTTGTTCGCCGAGACCTGGGCACGGAGGTCGTTGATGTTGTCAGCCAGGCATCTGGTCCCGGAGCACCCTGCATGCTTGGCGGGCTCCCTGTAGAAGAGCTCGATGATCATCTCCTCGTCGAAGCGGCCCTGGCTAACAAGCTTCTCGCTCTTCACTGCGGCTCCCTCCTGGTACAGTTCACGCGAGTGGGGCGGCATGCTTCCCGCCGTTATGCCTCCGATGTCAGCGTGGTGGGCTCTCGAGGCGGCGTAAAACAGGATCTTGTCCCCAGCCTCGTTGAACGCTGGCATGATCAGTGTCACGTCCGGAAGATGGGTGCCACCATAAGAAGGGTGGTTGGAGATAATAACGTCGCCTTTCTCCAGCCGCCCTTCCCAGATCTTAGCCTGGCGCCGCACACAGGTTGACATGCTCCCCAGGTGTACGGGGAGATGGGGGGCGTTGGCAACCAGGCCTCCCTCCGCGTCGAATATGGCACACGAAAAGTCCAACCGCTCCTTAACGTTAGTGCTCACGCTTGTTTTCTGCAGCGCGCGGCCCATTTGCTCTGCGATGGCCATAAACCTGTGGCCAAATATACTCAGCATGATTGGGTCGACAGTCAGTGGCCTGTCCTTGTCGGATCTAGAGGACGGTATTAGCGACAAGGTAATGGGTCACATAGCCGGTCACCACCTATATCACTTACTCCTGCTTGGCCGACTCGCCCTCGGAATTGATGACGACATGAGTCTTCAACACAATTGCCGATCTAGAAGGCGGAACCACGATGGTCTGCGTACCATCCGCTAACACGGCCGGCCCCCTCACTTCGTCTCCAACCGCAAGGTCCGGCAGCTTGAAGACTGGGGTGTCTTGTCGACCGCCCTCGAAGTATACCTTCTGTCGTCCATGGACCTTGTCGCCCTCGGCTGTTCGGCGTTCGAGAGTTCGAAGCTGCTGGTCTACCGTCTCTCCAGGGTCGCGATAGCTTCTCCCAATGCCGCGTACTCGCACATCGTCGACGATGATATCGCGGTCGTCTAACGTGAAGCCAAACTCGTATTGGTGTTGGTCAATAAAAGCCTTCCCAAAGTCCCACTCTGATTTGTCGGATGTCACGCCCGGTGCTTGGGATTTGGGGTTGACAATCATCAGTGCAGATTCTGTCCCACGGTATCTCATATTGAGATACTCTTCGAAGACGATGTCACCATCGCCGAACCCTTGCTCTTTCAGGGTCTCCCGGGACGTGGCCTTGAGTTTCTCCATCTTCGCCTTCAGGTCCTGGACAACCTTCCCGCCGTCCTCCCAGGGGGAGGACTCGGGCTCCTGGCGCTCGTCCACCACGTCCGCCAGCGCCATGCCGTACGCCGACAGAACAGATGAGTACCTGTGAATAAGGATCTGGCGGATGCCTAGAACCTCCGCGATTGCGACAGCATGCTGCCCACCCGCCCCACCAAATGTGGAGAGGCGGTGTTTGGACGAGTCATGGCCCTTCGCCTCGGTCAAGGACCGGATCGGCCGAGTCATGGCCTCGTTTGCCACTGTGAGGAATCCGAAGGCAACCTCATCAACCGTCATACTCTTTCCTGACTCCCGGTTTACCTGATCCGCCAGTTCCTTAAGAACCCTTTCGCTGGCCTCTACGTCAAGACTTTCGTTCTCGTGCTCGCCGAAGATCTTCGGGAAGAACTCAGGCAAGAGGCGTCCCAAGTAGAGGTTTGCATCTGTCACTGTGGCCGGGCCTCCCTTCCGATAGCAGGCCGGTCCAGGGTGAGCACCGGCGCTTTCCGGGCCGACGGCAAATAGACCGTTCTTCCAGAATAGCATAGAGCCACCACCCGCGGCTACGGTGTTAATGTCGAGCTGCGGTGACTGTATTGTTACCCCTGCCGTTGTCGTCTCGAAAACATGTTCGTAACGGCCCTCCGAGAAGCGTGATACGTCCGTGCTTGTTCCTGAGACCTCCGTTAGTAGGGAAGCGCTGGGGAAGCGAGGTCAGATATCGTACCTCCCTACGCCCGTTGTTAGCATCCGAGGCAGGCAAGAGAAGAGGCTGTGGTGGGCGGGGGGGGGGGGGCTATACCATATCGAACCCAATGACAGGTATTTTAGTCTCTTTATCATAAGATGTAATGGCATACCCTACTACCCCACCAGCAGGGCCAGACAAGATAGCCTTGAGCCCGGTGAACTTGTCCACATCGACAAGACCACCGTCGCTCTGCATGAATTCACATCTAGCGCCCTTGTCTGCCGAATCACCCTTCACCCCGAGAGGCCCCTCGAAGCCACGCTGGAACCCATCGATATACTTCCTAATGGCTGGAGTCAGGTATGCATCGGCGCATACACTTGTTGCTCGCGGCACTATCTTTATCATCGGCATCAACTCGTGGCTCAAAGAGATGTGCCCAAACCCGACTTCCCGAGCTATTCGGCCAACAAGGGCCTCATGGGCCGGGAAGGTGTAGCCATGCATGAGACAAACGGCGATGCTCCTAATGCCGGAGTCGTATACCTCCTGTAGCTTCCTGCGTATGTCTTCCTCGACTGGCCTCTTGAGTATGCGGACGGTCTCCCCAGATAGGCCTTCCACAAGCGTCTCAGTAGACGCGGCCGGGGAACCGACTCTGACCGGAGCACTGGTGACGGACCTGTTGGGATCCTCGGCATAATCCTCCAGCGTAACCCGTTCGTCAATCTCAACCACCGATGAATACAGCACATCCGGCTTACGGATAGCAAGGTCAAAGATCTTGGGGCGGCTCTGGTTCCCGATGACAAGGCAGTCACCAAAGCCGCGGGTCACCACGAGGGCCATCCTCTCGCCCTTGCGCTCGAGCAAGGCGTTGGTGGCAACAGTTGTGCCCATGCGGATGGAGGCTATCATAGATGTGTCCAAGGCTTCGCCGCGCGGAATGTCCCTTCCCGTGAACTGGGACATAATGCGGCGAATTCCCTCGAGTGGCGCATCGTCATAGTTACCCGGGTCCTCGGAGAGAAGCTTCAGGATGATGGTCTCGCCGTTCCGCTCACCGACGCAGTCGGTAAAGGTTCCTCCACGGTCAATGGCGATCCGGATGGTCCGGTCGCCTTGCTCTACGCCCACGGAGCTCATGGTGTGATGGAAAGCTGCGAACTGCCGGTAGGAGGCCGGCGGGGAGAGGCTGTCTCGCGGGTTGCGCGGACATGCAAGGTGACGACAGTGAGGGGTAAGCCGAGGTGCCGAAGCGACGATGGTCCGGCGCAATGATCGATGCCAAGACGGCAGGATGAGGCAGCCAGAGAAGCACGGGGGCAGGTGATGATGTCGAAAAAAATGTCGGGCGGTGGCGAGGGTTGGCGGAAGTCGAATCAAGCCTGGGCGAGCATTACGAAATATCGGCTATGTTGTCATTGACCCCTCCAAAGATGGCCTGGGCCGATTGGAGTCGCGGCAGCAGGCCCCGGGCTTGGAGAATACCTCTTACCCCGCACCATGATACTCGATGTGCATGCAATTGCATATGTACCTGGAGCGAGTCGTGCCTCTGACTAAAGCCTTTGGCTGCACTTGCGCGCCATGATTTGTAATTCGGGGCCCGGGAATCCATTGTGCGCTTCAATTGCACAGGACGGCGGGATGATGAGTATTTCTGTAGGGCTGTTTCAACCCCGCGTCGAGGCGCAGCTTCCGTTTAATACCCCGGTCTACTGCAGGCGAAGAAGTGACGGGCCGTTTGGGTGTGGTCGAGGCCACCACAAGATACAAGTACGGCCATGATCAATGATTGTGCCACGGGACAGCAAGGGGGGACTCGGCCATCGGTAGCTCCATCTCGAGCAGGCGCCAAGCCGGAGGTTACGACAGAAGAGGATGGTGGTGGGGAGTTGGACGGGACAGGCTTGCTTCAGTGCTCAGCTAGGACCGAGGGGGTGTTCTTATCGCGGGCATTACTGTCGCTGTTGGGGGAGCCCCAAGCGCTTTCGCCTTGCCGCCTTATCATCCTGCCGGATTGCGAGTACGACGTACTCCTTCTGCCTGACGGGAAATGAGACCAAGACGAAGTGGCACTCAGCTCGATCCTTTGGGACTGGCCTGGGGGGGGGGGGACTCATCGACGAGTCATGGTTGCAACGCCCACGCAACCGGCCTGAAATTGGCGTTGCCCTATCCCGCCGCGTCTGGAGGGGAACGTGGCCTGGCCCACGGCCTTTGACTGGATCGCCACGCTGAGGGTCGAGCGAAGGGGTCTGGCCGAGACCGCATGGACCTTTTTGGCAGCCGCAGCGTCGATTTACCAGGGTTCGCTGTGGTCCCGCCGCTATATTCGGTTGAAGTGGCATAGATGGCCATGAGCAACGCCGTCAATCCAATTGAGTGTCGAGATGGCGTGGAGTGCTTTCGCGCCGGTGGCTGCGAGCGTGGAGCTGAGATATCGTGCGAGCCCCAGTTTTTTTGGAAGCCCGGCGACTGTTCACTAATATTCAGCTGTCAAGCCCCGGGTCGCCTGACAGGCGAGCAGCTTTGAAAGTACCTCGTAATGAGTAGGGCCGGGCTGCCGTGTGTACATCGGATGGGGGATCGATCGCGCGGAGAGGACCGAATAAGCTGGCTGCATGCTGTCCATTGACCACTCACAGTGTCGTCCCCGCATCTTAGAGGGTGGGTCGCATTCGCCGCTACCCCGGACCTTGTACAGGGATCATGCCGGAGAGTCAGGCTACCTGGGTGGCGGCGGTCCAGCCGAGACAGGGTTCCTTTCCCCTTCCAGTCATGATGTCCGCGAGGCCTTCCATCCCTCCCGTTATTCATAGCAATTTGCAGGCTATTGGCATTGTGGAGCCTGTAATCCTGGGCTCGCGAAAGTTCCGGGTTGCCGTGTTAGTGGCCAATCCCCGGCGCCGAGACACAACGCTCCCACACCACCCAGGACTTCCTCCCATCGTTTTTCATTCCATGGCCCCCTGGTTCCCTCGGCATCGTTCATAGCGCAGAGCCAAGACGCCAAAGCTCGCCTGGATGTGGCGAACGGAGCCACGCCGTCGTATTGCGCACCTTCAACCCTGCATATTGTTACCATGCGACGCGCGGAGGATGGAATGGAGGTTGGGGGGTACCAAGTAGCGGGCTGCCTTGCGCGGGAAGACGACGTCCTCACCGGGCTAGCCGCGGCGCCCAGCCCCGCGAGCCGTCTCTACCCCGAGCGAGGTAACGGTTGGCAAATGCTCTTGTCCCAGGCGCAGGTACTTAAACCGGGCTCCCACCCTCGCGCCCCCTTTACCACCTCCCCCAACAGGAAACCGCTGCCTTCCCACACTACCTACCTTGAACAATCCATTGTCACTCCCAACCGTTACGTCCTATCCAAGTAGAAACCCCCAGGCCTCCGTCAAGATGAAGTCCATTGCCGCCCTCGCTTTCCTTGCCGCCACTGTGGCGGCCCAGTCCCCTGATGAGCTCAGGGGTGAGCTCCCAGAGTGTGCCCTTTCTTGCATCGAGAGTGCCGCCGAGGAGGCGGGTTGCGAGTCGGGCGACTTCGCATGCGAGTGTGAAAACCAGGAGGCGATCACCGCTAGCGCAACCACCTGCCAGCTGGCCCTCGGCGAGGATGAGATGTGTTCCGGACCCGACCTGCAGAGTATCCCAGGAGGAGTACGCGTCCTTCTACAAGTCCCTCTCCAACGACTGGGAGGACCACCTTGCTGTCAAGCACTTCTC